>JAGFZM010002146.1:336117-339729 GCA_017657215.1 Limnothrissa miodon | reverse complement strand
GAGAGAGAGAGAGAGAGAGAGAGAGAGAGAGAGGGGAAGAGAGAGATCCTATGAGGGTTTATAGAACTATAGAAACATCCTATCAGGGTTTAATTTACTCTGGAACACTCTGATCTTTCTTCCCATTTGATGTTCCAAGTGCTTGACTAAGGTCAGGGCTAGAGGGGAGTGGGTGGGGGTGTGGGGGACGGCCACCTGAAAGGATCTGGGTGATAGAACTATCATTGGCAGCTGATGAAAAGCTATATGAGCTCCATACTAAGGAAGGTAGTGTCTAAGGCTCTCTGCAGTTACTTATGGACAGCTATCTAAAACCTGAGTGAGGAGAATATGCTAGTGATGTGGG
This sequence comes from Limnothrissa miodon, assembly GCA_017657215.1. Classification (NCBI taxonomy): domain Eukaryota; kingdom Metazoa; phylum Chordata; class Actinopteri; order Clupeiformes; family Clupeidae; genus Limnothrissa; species Limnothrissa miodon. Next base: position 339,383 of record JAGFZM010002146.1, on the reverse strand, counting down.
GTGGGTGTGGGCTTAGGTGATGGAAAGGTGGTGGTGGAGGAGGGATGTGTGGTGGTGTTGGTGGTGGTGGTGGGCGGTGTATGTATGCATCAATGATCTTTAGGAAATTCTCGCCACCCCTTGACTATCTCTCACATTCTCATTCTCGGTCTTTCTTGTCTGAAAATCCCTCAGGGTGTCCTGGTAGGGGAGTGGCAGACACTCTACCACCTGCGGTGTTCCTGGCTGGCTGAGGGATTGCCGCAGACTTTTTCTCTTCTTCCACTCAGACAAGGAAACGAGGGGAGAGAAGTAAATAAATAAATAAATCACTTGAAAGGTGATAAACACCACCTTCTGACCCCGCGGCATCCTGTCATTCTATCTGCATTCTGCACGCTCCCTGACTCGCGCTTTTTTTTTGGAGGAGGAGAAAAAGGAGGAGGAGGGGAGAGGGTCCCACTCCTTTACCCATGATTGCCCGTGATAGGAGCTGATGGCTACATCTTTGATCCGTCGTCTGTGGAGAAGAATGGCCGAGCCCCACGTCCCCCCTGACCTAGGGAAATGGGCCTCTGATGTGGGGACAGACATCAGACGCATTCTTTGGTGGAGCCTCTGACTGTTTGGCTTGGCATGGGAGTCTTGTGCTCCACACGCCATTAATCTCTATGTGCAGTATGTGATCTATCCTCACTGTCTTGGTTTTTACTCAAATCTTATCATCGTCACTCACTCTCTCTCTCTCTCTCTCTCTGTCTCTCTCTCTGTCTCTTTCTCCTTTTTTTTCTCTTGCTGCCTCTGAAATTGCTTATTACAAAGCTTGAACATGGATTTCTCCTCTGAGCCTTCTTCAGTAGAGCAATGCGGAACATCTTGTGTGTATCAGAAACAAGAGAGGAAGACAAGGAGGAAATGCTGATATTCTCATCTGAGAGCGATGCAAGTCTACCATTAGTTTCCAAATTACTCAGGACTGCCTCGGTGAAATATCACACCAAAACATGCAATCAAGTCTAACAGCCATTCTGATTTGTCGCAATTATTTCACAGGGAATTACAGAGCAAACAATTTCTTGGTCTCCCTCTCATTCTCCCTCTCTCAAGAGCTCAATGATGTGCTTGCTCAACAACTTGAAGCCTGCTCATGCATACACACAGAGAGGCCTAAACACACACACACACACACACACACACACACACACACACACACACAGATAGAGGAGAAACAAAAAGTGACAATATCTTCATCATCCCATTCAAACACTCTTTTCATTCTACAGAACTTGTTGTCCAGACGTTTTTTTTTTTACTCCCGATTCATAAGCCTTGCCTGTGCTCAACAACACAAGCCAATAGTCTAGATCAGTTTGATGATAAAAGGGCATTGACTACACAGGTACTTGACTGACTGAAGATCTCAGTGGCACGCACGAGGGTCGCTTCCAGTTCAGCTACACTCGTCACAGGGGAGACGTGACTCAATTGAATCAGTGTGTGCAGTTTTTTTCCTCACTTGTCCAAGCAAGCCCAGCAGCCGTGGGTCTATTATGCATTGCACGACCTTGCCTGAGAACCTATGTCATGTGTCACAAGAAGCCAGATCTATTTGCTATTCTCAGCCACTTTGATGTACCACGTCAATAAACAAATACAGAAACCTACAACAGCCAGACAACAGCAAATGTCATGACCTCTGAAACAAATGTATGCCTGCTCGTCAATACTTGACTATAAATTGACTGAAAAGCATTCATTATTTAACAAAAACACAAAAAATGACATCAATTTAATTTCATCAACTATTTTTTTTATGTGTATTGTGTGTATGTGTATTGGATTGGGTTATTGTATTATGATGCAAGAATTATGAGGGGTGTGTCACGTGCCTGCCGCAGAAGAAATTTTGGGTGTGTTTTAGAGTGTGTGTGTGTTTTAGAGAGCACTGCAAAAGAGGGGTGAGGGAGAGAGGAGTCTGTGCAGCTCTAGTGAATGCTGACATTTTGTATGACAAGATGTGTAATCTCAGAAATTGCGACTCAGTCGGCTGTGCTGTGTGGTGTCGAAAGTTTCTCACAGAGATTACTGCTCGATAACCTTCATAGAAAGTGCGCCATATTTTAATAAAGCGCCGCCGTCTTGCTGAAGTAGGTGATGGATCCGGCTGACAGTCACGTCTGCGGTGCCTGAATTGAGTCCCCCACTCCACCTGGCGCCATCCCAAGGTCTCGCCATCTCGGCCTTCCCACAAGCACATCTGAAAACAATCGGCAGAGTGGCAGATGAATCAGCCCACTCCTTGTTTGTGCTTTTGTTCTCATTTATTTTCCATTTGGTTAGCTCAAACACTTCAAGACCTCGGGAGTAAGAAACAAAGATTCGCCTCGCCTTGGAAACTTTTTTCAGGGTGATTCACTCTAAGCTCTGATGCTCGGATTTGACATTGCTGAGGCATATTAGAGAACAAAACACAAAAAAAGAAGCATCATTGCTTTACTGTTTTACCTTGTGCACGGGTGTGAATGTCTTTGTGTGTTTGTATGAGTGTTTGTGTGTGCGTGTGTGTGAGGTATTATTTATTCTAGATAAAAATATCAGCAATATATTCAGTACTGACTGTCAGCTTGGAGAAACAAAAAGTAAAGGGTAACCATCATGCTTCTGTTTTAACCCCAGTCTACACACACACACTCACACACACACAGACACACACACACACACACACACATTACTCTCTCCCCTGTATTTGGAGTCCCAAAGTCAGGCTCTCTGGGCCCCGCGGTGCCCTGCTGTCCTTGGATTAAAGCGAGGCAAGGGACCTCACTTACCTCCGTGAGAGTGTCACTCAAAGATTACAGTTGGCCAGGCCGGCTCACAAATGCAAACAAGCTAAACAGACAGCTTGTGTGTTTCACTGCAATGGGATGCCTCTACACATTCTTTTTTGAAAGCCTTTGTTTGAGTGTGTGTGGTTGTGTGTGTGTGTGTGTGTGTGTGTGTGAGAGAGAGAGAGAGAGAGACTTGAGTGTCTGTTTATATTATGTATGAAAATTTTTCTCCATGCTCAAGTGTGTCTACATAGGTTTGTGTGTGTGTGTGTGTGTGTGTGTGTTTTTTGTTTGCATTTGTGTGTTTGTGTATGCGCACAGAGAAAGTGATGGAACTTTGACCGGGGCAGGAACTGCCTTTTGATTGCATTAACAATTGCATAATGAGCCTCTGTGGTAGAGGCTGTGGTTTTGGCTGGCACCAGGCAGCCCATGCTAATTCAGAGAAACGTACTCATT
>JAGFZM010002146.1:306117-333617 GCA_017657215.1 Limnothrissa miodon | reverse complement strand
TGCCACCTTTTGCTTCCCCGCTGCCGTGCTGACATGTGACTGCGCCCTGGTGGGTGTGAGGCGACCTCTGACCTTTGCGGAGGGTCGAGCCTCATTGACAGGGAAAAACAGATACAGAGAGGTGTGGGGTCACACACAAGGGCACAGGAGGGTGGGAACACTTTCCAAGGTTCTGATGCAAGCAAGCACTCACTCACACACATGCACACACACACACACACACACACACACACACACACACACACCATATGTAGTTATGGACACACAGAGAGCACAGAGGACATGGACATCATGCATCACGCATACACACACACACACATCCACACATAAACACACATCCACACCCCTCCCCCCCACACACACACACCATATGCAGGTATAGACACACTGAGAGCACACAAAGAAAAGGCACTTTACGCATCACAAATAAACACACACACACACACACACACACAAATACACACACATCCAGCGGCAACGGACTCTAACACAGCAAAAGTTCTCATTCCCAACCGTGTCCTAATCTCCATTCTGTCTTTGTCTTCACACTTGAGCATTCCTATTCCCCCAATACAGTTGCTTCTCTTAGCTTTCAAACGGCATCACTCACAAATGCTCTGCAGCCGTTGCAGCCGTGACCCCTCCTTCGCCCTGCCAGACACTGTCTGGTCTGGCCTGGGCGTGTGACGGTGGGGAGACAGAGCGCCGTGTCTGCCTTCAATAAGCCGGCTATTCAACCTGTGCTGAGAGCTTGACTTCGACTCCCCGAAACCCAAACAAGAAGCCCAGATCCATATGGCAAGTTATTATCGCTGACAACGACGGAGGAGGCGGTCGGAAAAAATCTGTGTTGCTTTTTTAGATCAGGCCTGTGTGGTTTGGGGTACCAGTAAATCAGCTCCAATTCTGGCTATAAATAGCCGCTGATGTAAGACTCAAGACTAAGATTTGAGGCTCGAGACTGGAAATCCAACACACACACACACACACACAAAAACATAGCAATTCATTACAAAGAGGGCCGGCTGGCTCCGGACTCTGAGCAGGACTCTAAAATACCCCTAGTCAACTCCACCCCTAGCTGACTCCATTTTAAGACACGCTTGTGGTTGGCAACCCATTGCGGCCCTCACAATGTGTAACTTGAATAAATGGGATTCAGTGCAGACATGGTAATGTAGACATGACCTTGTGCAGTCACATGACTCCTCTCAGACCCCACAAGGTCTCTGTCTGATCACTGGCCTGATAAGTGAGTGTGTTTTGAAAGAGAGAGGAGCTTTAAACAAACAAAGCCCAGGGAGCGGCCATTCATAGAGTGGCAGCACATGAACTGGGATCTATGCACTTCATAAGGGACTTCAGAGGCAGTAGGGAGAATGTGAACGTGTAACAAGTCATGATTACAGCACACACACACACACACACAAACACATACATACTCAGAAAAAAAAAAGTCACAGACACAAACACAATCTTGCCGACATGCTCTCCTCAAAGCACTCTGCTTATGGAATTCTTCCCTGGCAAATCTCATTTTCTGGGTCTCACAGAGGGGACTGCTGACGGTAATCACATCAGGACATGAGCAGCCACTACACAGGAGTCTGACAATGACATTAAAGGACACACACCTAACAAAGCTCAACGCTTTTCAAAATAGCCCGGCCAAATGCAATTAGCCACAGAGGGCCACTAAATAAAACACCGTACACCGACCGCTTTCTTGCCAGCCTGTGCGCCGCCGCCCCTAATTGCTTTTCACAGACTGCGTGACGCATGCTGGGCCCTAGTGACGAGGAGGAACGCAGCACCAAGTCAAAGGTTCTGACTGTGCAGACTCTCCCTGTAGAAACAGCGACGCATGCATACATGCATGACATGCCGCCATCATCGTCATCATCGTCATCTCATACATCTATACCACTGTCTGTAGTTTTTTTTTTTCCAACGTGGAGGGACAGAACACATGAATGACAATTAGAAAGGGGTGGAGTGAGAGAAAGACAGCGAAGGAAAGATGGAATACATGTGGAGAAGGGAGAAAGTTAAGAGTGAGTTGGGGAAAAAATGAGATGGGGAGAGAGAGAGATGAAGAAGGGAATGTTAGAAGAGGAACAGGGATTGCAAGAGGAGGAAGGGAGAGGTTGTGGTGAAAGGCAAAAAAGCAAAAAAGAAAGACAGGAAAAAAGAAAGATAGAAAGAGAGGGAGACAGGGAGGATAGGAGAGGGAGGGAGAAGAGGAGGGAGAAGACAGACGTCAGTCACAGAGGGTCTGAGATGGATGTTTAAGATTCCGGGCCTGTCCTGAGCGCTGTGCAAGGCACTGAACACAGAGGGAGGTGAATTAGTGGCAAGCAGCCCATACATACATTCATCACCTTTCCCTGCGCCTGTTGCCTTCATACAAATGCTAAATATGAGCTTATAAATATTCCTCATTGTCCCACTGGCCAAGGACCCTTGACAGCACTGGGTCCTGGCAAACACTGCGTCCACTTGAAAAGCAAATGGCAAGGGACTAAAGTGAAGCATTTGTGTTCCCCATTCATTATGCTTCCTCATCTGCATCCATCATCTGCATCCTGCACTGTCTGCCTCCCCCCGTGTCACTGCAGGCTACAAACGGAACAAATCCTCCGTCTCCTCTTTTGCAACGTGCTAATTTCATCATATAACAGATTAGCATCTTCTGTTTTCCTGACAGGCAATTTTGAGTTTAGCAGTCAAAAGACAACAAAGTCCCTAGAAAAAAGAAAGTGAGATAGGAAGAAAAAAAATCTCATTTAAATGTGACACACTCCCTTCATCGCACCCACAGACACTAATCATGAATGAGTTTTACGAGCATAGCAGGGATTTCCGCAAATGAACTGTCCAAAAAGGAACTCCAACAAATAATGGATGTGTTGTTCCTGCGTTTCTATTACCCTACGGCTTAATTGGCTGTGAACTATTCTCTATCCCCCCTGCCAAACGCACGCTTGTAGATAATTAAAACTAGATGCCACCGGAGCCTAAATTTACAACTTGTTGCTCACAGTAATTACTCTTAGTGACCTCCGACCCTCAGTCCTAACTGAGCATCCCGTAGACAAAGACACCTTTTTTATCTTTTCTGGCAGACAGGGAAGAAAGCGGGCAATTGTGAGGTGAAGAGAGGAAAAGAAAACAGATATCAGAACACACGGCCAGGCAGGGAGATTGAGGAGAGGGGGATAAACAGGCCAAACGAGAGCAAAGACAGAGAAAGAGACAGGGAGACAAAGAGAAAGCAAGGGAGCAAAACAGGCATATTAGGTGAGGTCCCGTCATCTCTCTCAACAGGAGAGTGGAGCTGGCATCTGATAGCTCACTTCTGTCAGGGCTCCCAGCAATGGCCTGTCAAGAAGCCCGCCTTCAGACAAAAGGGTGGGCAGAGGAGACCCAGACGGCACCACAAAACCCTGGAAGACAAGACAAGGAGGCCTGTCCAGGTGTGTGTGTGTGTGTGTGTGTGTATGTGTATGTGCCTACACTTTCCATTGAGCGTGAGTGTGGTGAAGCAGTTTCCCAGTTCATCAGTACAGTTCTAGTAATGATTGGTCTTACCTGTGCAGGAGAGACAGCCATTCCAATCTTGCTGGACACTAGAGCGATCACACCTCTTTTTTCTATTGACATAATAAAAGTTGGTTTCTGCACCATGCAAACAGCAGCAGAGTTCAATAACAGAGAGAGAACAGAGAGGGGTTTTGGTGTTTGTGAAAGCCCAGTAGCTGCAGCTGAATCCACACTACCACCTCCTCTGACCCTCCAACACACACACACACACACACACACACACCCACACATTCACAGACACACGGCCTGTGGGTGTGGAGGTTTTGGGTCGGTGATGGTGGAGGGGTGTTGAAGGAGATAGTCATCCCCCTGCCTAATCCCTTTCCCCTACAGGGGGTGGATTAGAGCTGGGGGCCCCTGGGCAGCCGGCATCTCCTCTGCTGCTCTGTGTTCCGCCCAATTATCCCCAGTCTTCAAGCATGGACCCCTGATCCCACTGCAGAGCTGCTACTGAGACACACAAGACCCCACTTCTACTCACACACACTGGGCTACTGTGAGGGTGTGTGTGCAGCGTGGATGTATGTCTGTGTGTGTGTGTGTGAGAGAGAGAAAGAGAGAGAGAGAGAGAGAGAGTGTGTAAGTGTGTGTGTGTGGAGGGGTGGGCTGGTGAGGGATCTGAGGGGGGAGTTGGGTGGGTGTTGGCTGAGTGGCAGGGGTTGGCGGCTATGACTGGGTGACCTGGCCTCACAGGGCGTAACACAGCCATGAGAAATGATACTATAATAACAGGAGCGGGGAAGTGGACTGCGACACATTACAGTACATCAGTGTCCTCCCTTCCCCAGCTCCCCACACACCCCTCATCTCACAAGAGAAACACTAGCCAGGGCCCGCAGACTGACATTAATACTGGACTCTCCCTGCCAGCTAGATCTCTGTCCTCCCTGCTTTGTCCTGGACAAGGTGATGTGAATTATCTCTCGTGTGTCAGGCTCCCTCATACGCCACACTGTATATCAAATGTGCCGAAAGCGATATGCCAGCTCCAGAAACCAGGCTAAAAGCTTTTCCAGCATTGTTTTTTGGGTCCGAAAGAGAGCAGGAACAGGTCTTATCAGTGTCGATGCGGCACAATTTGCATGAGCGCGCACGCGATCCGCACTCGCCGCGACTCGCCGAGTCTGCTGCACCTCGAAGTTTGAGAGCGAGAGCAACTCTTTTCACAGGCAGGTGACATGTAGAGGTCGACCAGGAGGACAGCTACGGACAGTTACGCAAATACACGCGGGGGAGATTTAAAACCAATGCTACGTGAAAATGCACTCTGCTGTGAAGGCCATTGTGCTGTTTTTTTTTTTTCTCTCTCTATGGAGACACAGTCCCTGACATTTATGGAGGATGAACAAGATAGTATGACCAACACCAAAGGTCAAATGGTCAAGCAGAGCCAAGTTACAGCTACACTTTATTTTTTTTTCTAATTGAGGACAGCCAATTGACCGCTGATAAAAGTTGAATGACTTTTACTGATACATTTTAATGTGACTTCTTCTCCAATGAGTGCTTTATATGAAATGAATAAAGGAATATGAGACACATAATTCCAACCCTTCTAAAGACTGATATAAAACATTTATTTTGATGAATGAATTATAAACTGCTCTGGCTTGATGTCTGTGGCCACTGTCCATTAATGCATTAATCATGTCTCTTATCTAGTACTATGGAGCTCATTAAGGAACATGTGCTTTGAATAAGTGATGGTCCAGTAAAATCGATGGGTCTCAGAACCTGAGAGCTATTGTATTGTACTGTCCCTGAGAAATGAGCCTGCCTCACAGTTAAAATCTCTCAAATATGGCCCAGGCACTAGCCCGTCTTATGTTTGTATTACTGGATCCTTGGGAGAAATATGGATTTCCTTTCACTGGAGAAAAGTGAAGCTACTGTTTCACTCTTTGTATTAGCGACTTTGAATGGTCGTGTTTGGAGCTTAACCCCGTGGCTCTGTCAACAGCTGAGAGAAAAAGCAATACCGTTAGTGCTGACGCTCTGCCAGAATGTACATTGCACAGCTGAAATATACGCTCTCTTTCTCCACACACACACACACACACACACACACACACACACACACACACTTATTCACCCTTACACTGCATATACAATATGCATGTCTAAATACAAGTCAGAATACTAGCAATGATGCAAACATATGCTTATTTTTTTAATTAGTAAAATTCAGAATCCTTTCATTAGAATAGCTTTATCCACTGCCCCATCACACCCATAACTATGCTACATGCAAATACTGTTGGACCCTGTGCACTGCAACACAGATCATCCATGGAAATTGCTGAAAGACATCTGGTTTAATCATTTCCAGTGCAAAGGCTTACATTTGCAAACAAAACTTAAATTAATGTTTAATTGATTGAAAACAATCAATTTAATGACTCTTTCGGATTTGAATGCCTATTTTTTTATAGATTTTTTCTTCCTTAGGCTATGAGAAATGTTGGCACATTTTTCTTCATATCATGTTTTTTTTTTTTCCTCTGGCAGAACACACTGTAAGAGATTATAAGAGAGTGAGTCCTGTATGGCCAGAGAGAGAGGTAGAGTGAGAGAGAGGAGGAATGAGAAAGAGGAAAGAGAGCATTGAGAGCGAGGGGATGAGTGAGCATGTGAGCAGACCAGGCAAGGGTTTCAGTGTTCCCCTCCGGTACTTGTATGTGTCCAAGCCCTTCTTCTGGAGTAATAGCCTCTGCACCTCTTATCTCAATTCCTCACTGTGGTTTTGGTCCAGTCGTTCCATTTGAATAACACATTTGTCCCCGGCCTCAGCCAGCAAGATTGGATTTGGAATTACACTTCCTGTGCGAATGGTTTCGTTTCCTCCCACCGTCACTGGACAGAAGCCCTTGTTGACCCCCTCCCTCTATACACACTCACACACACACACACATGCAAAAAAGCATATTTACCTGTCCAACTGTAATTTGAATGTCACTATCAAGTAAGAAACATATAATACACATGCACACAATATGTGCCACTTTGGTTTTCTTCATATGCATTGAGGTGTTCAACAAATAAACAATTCCCCTGGGTGCTATACTGCATCAGTCACCCGCATCGGTTACCTGTCTGAAACCTAGCCTCCTCTGGACACAGTTGCTCACTCAGTGAAATAATCAATTTGAACAAAAAGGGGGGAAAAGAAAGGACAAAAGAAGGGAAAATACACCCATCTCACATGCAGCAATAAAAGCAGCATAGTCATGCTGCTCAGTAATCCATCTTGAAAAAGTATAATTCACTCCTTTGGAGGCTAGAAATTAATATCCAATTCTGGGCTAGTGATTTACCCAGACGGGGAATTAGAAATATATTACCCTGGCAATGAAGTTTTAAAGTCCTGGCCCTGACATAGATCACAGCACTCAATCCCAGCCTGTGAAAACAGAACAGGGGAGAAGGGGGAGCGTCTGGAGGGGTGGGGGATGGACTCAATCGCCCGCTCCTTGCCCTCAGCTCCCCTCGTAAAAAGTCTAGCCTTGTGAGAAAGCAAGTTAAGACCAATTTTCTGATTGTTTACAAAAAAGAAAACTGAAGAGCCTGTCTGTGAGTGTGTGTGTGTGTGTGTGTGTGTGTGTGTTTCTGTTTCTGACAGGTATCATTACCTCCAACTGATATCTAAAAAATAAACTAAACAATATTTCTTTAACAGGAAGTAAACAATGACTAAGTCTAGGATTGCTCTGTGTTATAATACAGATTTATCTCTATAAATGAAACCCATCCGGCATCCATTATGCTAGACTAACATGAACACACACACATACTCTACATAGCATCTTTCATTATGTAGGGCAGGGCTATTAAATTAACATTTCATTTGGGCCACATTTCAGAACCCTAAGTCGGGCCGCACAATTTCAGCAGTTCAGCAATTTTTATTTTTTACCCTTAAAATTGACGACATTCTAAAAAATATTGAGAATGCATGCAATTTATATTACATAGGCTAAATGAGGTGGGTGGAGGAGGAGGCATTAACTAGCTTGGTCTGTTTCTGATATTCTGGGTGCGTTGAGAAATAGGCTAGCCTACAATCTGCCACTCTGATAATGGAATAACACTCCACAGTTCACGAGCTTGTTATTTTTCTGTGACTAAACGGACTTAACGAAACTAAACGGTTTCTGCTGCTCTCTCCCTTCAGCCGGAGTGTCCGGTGTACTCTCTGAACACGCTCTAAACACTTCGAAAGTGTGGCGCTCTGAATGACAATCCACACTCAGAAAAGTTTTAAAGGAGAGTGTACACGGAGAGCTCGGTTTGAGTGTCAGTTTACGAACGCACCCTCTGTAAAAGATGGATGATGGATGGATGATGAGTGTAGACAAGAAGTCATTTAGCATCTCACCCCTTTTTCTGGGAAGACGGTGTGTTTGATAACTGATACAGAAAGATACACAATTTATTTCTGTTTTTAAATGGAATCAGTGAAATCAATTGCTCTATGAGCCCAAATGTGAAGAGATATGGCCATGTTACAGATGTATACTAAAAAAAAAATTCTAGATGTATTTCACAATACACTACTACACAACACAGAATAAAATGATCTGGTAGCTAACAATGAATCTCTAACCAGACAGCAGCAGTGGCTGTTTGTAACCTAGGATGAGCAATCATTTAACTCTTAGTTACACACAAATCATTCCTCTATCAACCGTCTTTTTATTCATGACTGCTCAATGATGTAATATTTATAAGCCCGTACAGCCCTATCCATCCATTGCCACTCTAACCAGTCCACAGTGAGGCATGGATGTGTCTCGGGAGTCACATTGTCTCATGTTTTTTGACTTTGCTTAACCAATCATCTTTACTTAGAGCAATTTGTCAGGGTTGTGGGTCCTGTTCATGTAGTTTTTTTCCCCTGTTTCAGTTTGTTACTTGTCATTTCCCCTTTCCACCATGTGCTTAACTTTACTTCTGTTTACTTCCTGGTTTTGGTCATGTGATTTGTCATCCGTATTGTGTTCCCAGTTACCCGGTTTCCCAGCTCTGCCCCTCACCTTTCATCAGTCTTGTTCCCTCATTATTAGGCTCGTTAATTAGCCCTACCTTGCTTCAGCCTTTCAGTCTAAATTCCCTGTTTACATGGTGCTGCCTGCGCCTGGGTCTACATCATGCCATCTACCATGACACAGTCATCAAACCAATCATGATTTTTCTGAAATAAGAAACACAGGTTACAACAGTCAGATGTCTTCATGCACATCTTCATTCAACAACATTTGCCCTAAAATAAAGAGGCTAAATGCAATTTATATTATTGATAGCTAAGACCTAACAGCCTGAGATCCAATTTTTGTCAAGCTTTGTCCTGAGTGAAATTAAACCATTAAGCATCAGACCATAAAGTTTTCCATACCTGTCTACAGAACTAATTCTTTTAAATAAACAGATTCAACTGAAAGTTTGTTAGTTCAAGCAAACAGGGACCCAAGGAGATAGACTGGTGAAATCCTACCTTTCTATTTCAGTCATGAGGCCTTTCTTAATAATAATAATTAAAAAAAAATTGGGGGGAATACGAGGATTGAATGGAATGATTATAGGTAATTCCTATAAGGTCCAGTGAAGGTTTACTGGATGGACAGATCCTTTGCCAGTACATACCAGTCCTTGCCATACTGACTTACTCTGAGCGAAGATATTTCCCAAGGAATTATGAGTGGGCCAAGGCTATGAAATTGGTTTATTTTGCAAGAATGTCTAGCTGTGGCATTGAATTCATTACAGTTTATCTACCATAGGAAGACAATGAAATTGAGATATCAGTGAAAAGAGATATCTTTCAGCATAATGAACACGCTTCAGCAGTTATTCACACAATAAAAGTGTAAACACTGCAAATGAACAATCATAGCTATGCAATAAAGAACACTAATTAGAACAAATGGCATGGCAATAAACACAGAGCCCTTCCCTCATGGTTTCCACACATGCATACACACAGACACGCATAGCCTACATCAAAGGGATTCCAATGATACAGACTATCAAACAGACAACCAATGGCTCCTGTGACAATACACATTCAGAAATGGAAAGCTATCATTAAAACACAGCACACACAGTGCCGCTCTCTAAGCCCGACTCCTGTGAAAAAAAGAGTAGAACATCAAAGGCCAATCAGCCTCATCACGCCGACTCTCTTGTATTCATGGCCTGCATGGGATCTAAACGGCCAAGTGCAATCCCATTGGAAGGAGGAGGAGTGAGACAGAGGAGGGAGAGAGAGAGAGAGAGAGAGAGAGAGAGGGAGAAGGAGAGCAGTGGCTTTGGCTCACACTGAAACAGGGAGATAAAAGCGAGAGAAGCCTGCCCGTCTGCCAGTTTTCCTAATTCTCCCTCCCCTTCGTCAGCGGCGACGGTGTTGCTCCATTGTTCTCATTTTCTCAGGGCGAAATATGAATTATGCTCCCAGAAGAATATTACTGAGAGCAGGGTATTCTCCAGGATTTTTTGTTCTCTCCCTTTTTGACTCAAGCAAGAACAAGTCATTGTTTCAATTGTACAGAATCGTATGTTTAGGAGCCGAGCTGGGTCTGTGAGGTGACCTTCAGACATGCTCTTGGAAAAAGAAAGAAATAAATACAGTAGCTCTGTTCAGCACTGCTACTTTAGCACATTTCACAGTTCACCTCTTCAGCACCTTTACTTCATTATCAAAACATAGACACACCTTTGTCTTTGCCTGCTCCCTAGCACACAAACATAGACTCACAGACACAAGCCTACACATTTAGACACAGTGCATTTAGGCCTTGCTGACACTGCCAGTTAAATGTGACCCTACTCCAATGTTTTGCACATTTCTGACAGATCAGATCTGTTCCATGACAGTGTAAACAGGGAAAAAAACGCAGGCATTCGGATATTTCGAGATCAGATTCAAGCCTCGTTCATATGTGGAATATATAGAGTCATAAAACGTCTAGACACCGCTCTGGCTAGTCTTTGATGTGAACTAAAGTGTGCAGGTTCCTCTCCCTTCACTGCTTTCCACTCAGCTTGGGTTTGGGAAAACTGCCATGCTTAGCCTTACAGTAGACTGATGAGAAAAGCAGTTGAACTATCAGGCTGTGGCTCAAACTATACTGTTGTTTCCACATTAGGAAAGAATAGCTTCATGCTCCTTGCTTTCTCTCTCTTTCCCACACACACACATGCACATCATTACAGAGAGAGAGAGAGAGAGAGAGAGAGAGACCTAACCTCTCTGGCTTCTCCCACACCATGCATCCTAGAGGAGCCTGGGCAGGCGATGCACAGCATACTCAGGGAGCTGACCTTTTGCACATCTTTGCTTGTCATGCACTTAATATCCAGAGCACACAAACAGCTCCTTAACAGAGATTCAAAGGAAGCCAAACTGCATATGGCATACCCCCCCCCCCCCCCCCCCCCACACACACACACACACACATACACACACACACATAACAGCCCCCTAAATCTGTCCTGCACGGAGCCACAGCAAGACACCTTGCATCTGTTCCACCTAGCAGGATCTAATCCTGACGGGCTGCTGCTGCAGTGTCTGCTGAAACAGGGCGAGAGCGGCCAAATCAACAGGAACACACACAGGGGCTGCTTCCAAGGGCTGGGTCAGATGCTAAAATAAGGAGTCGGACATGACCTGCATATGACTCACACCACCTCAGATGACACTCACCATATAGTCCAGTGGGAACATATATTTTAGAGCTGCTACTTCATGTGTGTGTGCACACACAAAATAGAATAAAATGGTTTATAGAACTGGCATTTGCTGTAGAATACAAGTAGAATATTTGTTTTACTATGCAGTTCTCTTTACAGTTGCTGATTTGTTTGTAACATCAACATCTGAAATTCTCGCCAATACATGAGGATATGTTTTTAGGATAAAAGATAGGGGCCAGTGAAGCTAATATCTTTTATGGTGATTGCCATGGTAATAAGCACAAATTGCAAAGTGTTTTGCTGATTTCATTGTGCAGTATCACTGTTTGATTAGTTACAACCCATGTGATAAATATTTAGATCGTGCACCAGAGTTAGTGGTATAAAGCATTTTTTCTGTAATTGTACAGCATACAAGTGTACTTCTGGGGAGGCAACAGACTGTCGATTGGAATTAAGCATGGTTTATATACCAAAGTAATGTCATTTCTTTGTGAGTTCTGTAACCTTAATTAGTTGTCCAACATAAGTGTGTGCTGAGCATTGATTCACTCAAACTGTAGCGTTTGGGTGCTTTTAGTTTAGGAACTGACTAAATGCTTAGCTTTTGGGCAGAAATCTAGTGATGTCAAGTTTTCTTTAAATTTTCAAACATGAGTGAAATGTATTGAAAAGTGTGTCTTTACTTCTCTCTCTCCCTCTCTCTCTCTCTCTCTCTCTCTCTCCTTTTCACTCTCTCTCTCTCTTTCCCTTCCTCATATCTTATTTAGTTTGCTGTGTGCTGATCAGTAGAACTTGTTCTGGTGTTGCCTGGCAGGCTTTTGAACTGTGGGAGGCTGGCTGTTTCGCTGTTTTGTTTTTCAGTGGTCACTGACCATTTGAGAAGTCTTCTGACTGAATCCTGCGGGCTGTTAAGTACTCCTTGCATAAATGTTTTCCTCCTTCTGATGTAAACTCCTAACTGTGTGTCCTTGTGCATCAACCAGTACACGGTTGATACTTGGCTTCTATCTTCAACTCCATGATTGATCGTTGGTATTCAGCAAATCGTCAGAGCAAGTTATTTGAAAGCTCCAGACATGGTCTTCAATTAACAAAACGGTTTCTCAATTGCCTTTTCGATTTGCTTTTAAGATTGCGTATACGTTGTGCGCTTGGCAATTAAAAGCGCTGTTCATGATAAGAGGGAATTAGAGTCTGTGAATGAAAGGGATGCATGTTTGTCTTAGAACTACACAGACACTCCATGCTGAAGGAGAACAAAAAATTGTGATCACAGAGAACGAGAGAGAAAGACCGAGGCAGAAAGAGAGTCAAGGCAAAACAGCAGTCCTCCCATTAACTGATCATGAACGTGAAGCGCAGAGCCTCTCATTAAATGAAGTGTGTGTTTTGTTTTCCTTTTTTTCCCCCCTCTCTTTGTGGATTTAGAGAGGATGGATGAAAGATTTGGCCCTTTCGTATGGAGATCAGAACTCCTGTGCATTCACAGACAGGGAATGCTATTACAAACAGTTTCAATGGACCACGGGGTTCGTGTTATTGATGCCACTGAAGAGTCTCCACAGGCCCTCTCTGGGAACCATACATTACAAATGGCCTCCTACGAGAACTTCCCACTGAGATGAGGAAATGATGGACTAGCCGGCGTTGGACATTTTAATAATCAGTCAGCGTCTCTGGCCTTTTCTTCAGCTCTCACTAACTCACCAGGAAGCCCGTAAGCTCATAATGTCATCTGTGATTTGGGCCTCAGTAGCATGCTGCTCCATTGACCATCTAGATAAGCATCATTATCTCTCTAGACCACAAACAGGAGCGCCATCACCGATATAATCACAAAAAAACAACGAGAAGGGAAAGAGGGCACCAGATAGAGAGCATACAGATGCAGACAAGAGGAGAGAGACAGAGAGGGGAGAGTCCGCACGAAAGAATGGCAGAGAGGAGAGGTGGCAATGATTTTAGGTAGGGATTTGAAAGGGAAGCGTTTGAAGGAGAGAGAACGAGACAGTGGGGGAGAGAGAGAACCAGTCGACCATTAGAACAATAAGGGTTCTGTGTGGGGCTGCCTGTGATGAGCTTCGTTCTGACACACACACACACGCACACACACACACGCACACACACACGCACCACGCCCTGATGCTCACATACTCAAGCTGCTCGCTGCATCATAAGAGGCAAGTCTGTGAAGAGCGCTCGACTGTGTGCTTCCAGGCAATGGCTATAATGCACACACAATGAGGGCGGCTGAGTTGTTTACACTGACCTTGAAATGCCGAGCATTTGCAAAGGCCTGATGGGAAATAAAGAGCCAGGCAGAGAGAAAGAGCAAGCAGAGAGGAATTGCAAAGAAAAAAACTAAGCTGTTCCTGATCTTGTTTCTTACTTCTTCATGACTAATACCAGAGGTGGAGTGTCAGTAAACATTGAAAATTGTCTGTGTGTGTGTGTGTGTGTGTGTGTGTACTGTAATAAAGGTGCAGTTAGGAATTCTGGAGGAAATCACAGATGTTTATGTTTGTGTTAATGTTTATATTTCTTAACAGACACTTCAGAACAATTCTATCTAACCAGAGAACTAAAGAAAGCATATCACAGAGATGCAGTGTTACAACTAGCCTGCAGAAACTCTCTATTACAGTTTTGGGGACAGACTGCCCCTCTTTGTTTGCACATTTTGTTATGATCAGCTTAGACACATTTTGTACACCCTAACATCTCTGCGTGTGTCTTTAACCATCCTTTTGTGTTTGTTTTTTAGGAACAGCAATAGTGTTACCGGGTCAATTAGACCTGGTCCATGTTTAATTATCTAGAAATTAAAACAAAACAAAACAAAAACAACCAGCAGTATAAATATCTCATTACTAACACCTCCTGATATGATACAGTGAAACTAACCTATTTTAAAAGTTTGAAGATCTATGAAAAATGTGTAAGTGTAACTCCAATAATTTTTCTTGATTTTCAAATTGTCAAGTGGGTCAATTTGACCCGTAACATAAAAGGGGAGTTAAAGCATTTTGTCCATTCCAGCTTTTGAATTCCACTTATAGCAACCAATGTTGTATTGGTTCAATAGATTCACTCTTTACTAAACTGTATTCGAATGACTAATTTGGATACTGCATCTCTGTCACAGTCAGCCAAAGAAGTCTCTGCAGCTCTGCAGATGGAGGCACAGATGGGACCAGAATCACATAGAATCTATAGATCAGCAGGGCCACTTCTTTTTCATCACAAGTACTCTGCAAAAAAAGCCAAACTAATCTACATATATGTAGAAATGACATATTTGACAGTATTTTATTGTAGTCATTTATCATGATTGTGTAAGATGATTCGTTAATTTGAGCTCTATCAGTAAGGACTGCCAGTGCCTCATAATGTAAAACTGTCAACTCTGCTGAGACGCCCACATTCCTGTGAAGATTGCTATAGATAGGTGCCAGATTGAACTGAAAGTATTTCACACACTTTTTCAACATCATATAATTGAGATCAGAATGCTTGTTTTGCACTTCTTTACTGAAATACTATTTAGACACAAATCCATGTTAGTTGCCCATTGATTTTATGAAACAAAGATCAACACTGAATCAAATTTAAAAACACATATTGCTTGAGTGTGTAAGGAATAAGAGTGTGAATGTGCTTTCGATCTCATATGCAAAAAAACAAACAAAGGAGGAGGGGCCATTCGACCCGTGTGTGTGTATTCCTCCGTCAGCGAAAGGCTATTACTCCAAATCCGTCATGGTTTGTGGAGATGCTTTGTGTATGTGTGCAGTGGTGGTGATATGACGAGCCCATGCTCTTGACAGATATCCCAGGACGGCCCTGACAGCCCATGAGTCCATGCGGCCTGATGGACAGTGACTGGATCTTATCTGTGGCAGCCTATCAAAGAGGGGGGTTGCAGACCTCTTTATCTCTCCGACACACACTCTTCCTGAGCCCAGGTCCGCAGGTGGGGGAGGAGAGGAAGGAGAAAGAGAGAGAGAGAGAGAGAGAGAAAGAGAGAGATGAATGAAAGCTAAAGGGTAACTTGATCTATAGGATTAAAAGGGGCCTCTGGCATGTTTGCTAGATAGACCACAGCAAATAAAGCTTATTACCAGTGAATAGTTTATGAATCACCTATCTGCAGTCCCTCAAATGCCTATGGGGAAATGTCAGAATTACTCTGTGTTATCACCGTGATGGATCCTTTTCAGTGAAGCCTGGTATGGAAAACTAGACTTGTTTCAGATTCCAGTGGTTTTATCTAGGGAAAACTGTGGTATCATTATTATTATGTGTTATTGTCATTATTTTTATCTATGATTTTATGTGGTCAATAAGTGTAATAAACATGTTATTACATAATCATAAAATGTGTGTACTTTGCTATTTGCACACACATTTGGGCCCTTCAATCCATAAAACAGAGATGTCTGTGCTCATATTATAGACATAGAATCATTAAGTCAATGCAGCTGTCTATTAGACCAACACTAGGTTTTACATACCCACTATCTGAAAACATAAAGGGAGATACAATTGATAATCTCAGGAAAGAAAAGATAGCTACTGTTGAAAATATAATTCAATTTTATAGAGATTATTGAAACACTTTATTTTGTGTAAATATGATTTAAAAAGGGAAAAGTTAACATAGATAGAAGTAAGACTGCAAGAATAGCTAAGGCAACAACTGTCTGTCAACAATGTGGCCACTAGTAAAAGACCCCTATACAGATGATTTCTGTTACTATCTGGCTCTGAGCTGCTTGTCTGTGAGCATAACTAGATATTCTGCTTTGAGCTGATTCATCTTATGTTTGTTCGCTTGCTTCTTCACAATCCCACCATTCCTCGTTGCCTGCTAAATTCTTTGCACAAGGGCCAATGAGTTAAATAGCCTAACAAAAATGTTCTTACAAGTCTATTGACACAAAATGCAGCATTTTTGTTTTCACTATATAATATTGTTTATAAAGATGTTTGTGTATGTTATAAGTGCTAATGTTTACATTACATTAACCTTAATTTATTTCGCTACTATACATGTTCTACTATGTACTATACTATGCACATCATCGAGCACTTTTTTAAAACCAGTGTTATAGAAACAACACATGCCCATTGCTAGCCATTTTGAAGGCAGGCAGAGGCGATTCTACATTTCCCAAATAGCCGAGACAGAAGCAATCGTCAAAATATAGATGTCAACCACTTTATTGCATTTTAGACAACCTGTGAAAGGGGCTCAATGTGTTAAAAACCGAACTATCCCTTTAAGACAATACCATGGCTTAGTATAGTAACTTCCCAATAGGGGTCAAAGGTCAAGTTTGAGCTCATTTTGTATGTACATAAATGTATGTATTATGACAGCAACTAGAATCCTCAGTGTCTTACCTACATGTCAATCGAATATCAAAAAGAAAAAAAAATCTTCAAATTTATCTTCGTTTCACACGCTGGTGGGCTAAACTATTTTGCCTTTGCAATGCAGTATAGTGGAAGGGAGAAATCTGTATCAACATCATATTAATGAACAAATGAGAGGAGTCACCGAGCAGATTGCCGTCTGCTTGTCTGTTTGTTTATTCCACTCTCCAAGATCTGTCAGGGCCATATGTTGGAGGTCTGATTATACATATTTCAGAAATCTGGGATTATGCATTTATTTAGCAATGGAGAGAGGGGCCAAAGGCAAACACACGGGTGGATTTCCTGTCTGCTAAATGCATAAATGTAAATGTAAATGCATACACTTGCAGATGTAGGTAGAATGACCAGAAAAATATTGTTTCTTTCCCCATCTTCATTGTGTAGTTAGTGTGTGTGTGTGTATGTGTGTGTGTACTATGTATGATGAAAGTGTTTCAGTGTGGGTGGTGAGAAATTATGTTCATCTGTGGTTTGTGTGTGTGTGTGTGTCTGTGTGTGTGTGTGTGTGTGTGTACATGAACTGTGAATGGAAATGTATGCATTTCTGGCTGTATTTGGAGAAGAGGGGCGATGTGAGTGAGTGGGAGGCCGAAGTGGCCACAGAAAGAAGACACTGGAGCGTGTGTGGGGCTGTCTCATGCGGAGCGTGCTGTGTGGTCCCTGGGCGGCGGGGAAGAGCGGGGGTGAGACAGACCAGAGGAGAGAGTGATGCGGTTAAATGCTGTGCTAAGCATGTCAGATGGGCTCTATTCCCCATCCCCACCTCCTCCTCTTCCTCACAGCCTCGGCTCACCACCTCCGCGCTCCCCGCCAACTGTAAACATGCTCGGGAACGACCGCCCGAGGCCCACAGCCGGCAGCTCTCATCTCCATCATTAAGAGGCGTTTCATTTGCTCACAACCAATGAAGATAATCTCATTTAGAGATTTGATCAAATCCATCCCACAACACACAGACGCGGCCTCGCACACACACATGCAGTCCCATAAACAAACATTCATAAGCACATACAGTGTGCAAAAACATAAAACTTTTAATTCTGTCCAGCTGTAGACCAGTGGATCCGATGGGAATGCTTGCGTTTCCACATCCAGTGGGGGCTCTCACTGCTCTGCCAGTTATTTAAAGTCCTGGCTGTGCCGCAACGCGACATTGAGGCAGTTTGGGAATTTCCGTCAAGCTGTCGCAGTCAGTGAAAATGACTGCTCATCCCCACAGACCGTCACCGCACCCTGTTGCTGTGCCTTTCAGACACTAAATCAACAGGTTGAGATTTGTCTGCTGTGCCGTGTGATTTCCCCGCTCTCTCTCTCTCTCTCTCCCTCTATTGCTCGGCCTCTCTCTTTCTCTCCAGATGTTTGCATGTCTTCACTTTGAATCATGACACGTTTTGAAGGTTCATGTTTTATTCCTGACCTCTCTCCCTGGTATCCTAGCCTCAGGATCAAAGGCCCCCATCTTCACAGGAGATACTGCAACTGGTTTGCAAAGCATATCTACCTGTCTGGCAAGGTGACCCTTCAAAATAAGGTACAAAAAAAGTGTGAGCAAGTATTTCTGTTTGTTTGTCAATATCATATTTTTTCTGTTTGTTTGTCAATATCATACTTATTCATACCTTGTGATGGATTCTATTTGAAATCCATACCATGAGATCATGGTGAAGCCTTCTCCCAGCCACGCTATGCCAAACAGGGTGCCCTGGCACAGGTGAAACAGGATATGCTGCTCTGCTGACAGCAGCTGATGGCTACAATGTGTTATCCGGTGATAACAAGAGCAGATTGTTGGGGAAGAACAACGGCTGACGTGCAACAGCTGGCCGACACAGTTATGGACGGCCACAAAGACACAGACACAAAACGCCAAATGACCAGATTACGGTCATCAGACCGCACTAAAGGGGGAAAGATTCCCAGCACATGGCCTTGTAAATTAGAGAAAAAAATATCAAACAATCGCATTCTTATTATCTCTAAGCAAACAGAGGGATTGTGTGATGTTAGCATTTGACATTTGTTGTGAAGATGCACTGTACAGATTAGACTGAATGATTAGATGAAGTCAATGACAGCATCATGATAGGTATAATGAATCAGTAGCAGCATTTATGGGATTATACATATGATATTACTGTACGTCAAACTACAATTAATAGATTTTCACTTTAAAAATATGCACTGCTTGATATATTTTACAACTAGTTTATTGAATACTAAAAGTGTTAGGTAATGTATTACTACTAAACTGCAGTACTACTATCTTTCAACAGCGCTAATCAATCGTGTACTGTTTTCCTACAGAACTCTCAGTGTGGCCTTAAAACATCTCCTATCAGTGGCTTTATTAGCAGTCAGTAACTAAGCCCTGAGGAAAGGATTTCAAAAGGAGAATCTTTACAGGTTGTTTGACTTTGTCTGCCTGCTGTGTATGCACTCTCATGTTGTCTCATTTCTTTGCTGTGGCTAAAACTGGATAGTGTGATGTGTGGGGCTAGCTCACCCACAACGAGCTGTGCAAGGTTTAAAAACAGCAGGCCGAATATACTGTAGGGTGCTGGTATTTTTAAAGTATCTTGCAATAACACGACTGGTGAATCATGATTAACGCCCTGTCCTGTCTCTATCTGACAAGATGCTTGTCTTTTATTTCTCATTAAAATATACTTGTCATTTAAATGTAGACTGTCGACTAGGACTCTTCATATGAGAAAATTTTCATATGAGAAAAGGTGGTGTCTGGATTTTTTTGCTCTTAATTTTTGTCCCCTGCAAACTTTTAAGACTTTATCAGTCCATTAAGTTTCCAGTTTTATTCTGAGCGATGGGATGGGACTGATAGGCCACATTATTTGGCAGCAGACTCATGCCACTGCAGTGCTATCGGCCCCCATCTCTCCCTCTCTGCTCGACACACCATTTCATTCATGGATAAGAGACTATGCTAATTTCATTTTATTCTAGATATGGGAACTTTTAATATCTTCGTTATTTCTTCCCACTCAGCAGCCTCCCTCCCTCCATCCAACCCCCCACAACCCACACACACAGACACTCGCACACACCCTCTCTCTTTCTCTTTCAAAGGCCTCTGTGGTGCCGACCAGTAGCTTCTGGGCTTCTGAGACGGCAGCACATAACAGGCATGCAAATAGCACAAGAGTCCACTACACTGGCCAGTGTGGACCACTCATCTGAAGGAGCTATCGCTGCACCTATCACACCCACAAAGGCACAAAGTCGCTTGTGGGATGGAATCTGTCACAAACACAGAGAGCTTTCCTCCAACAAGCTATTTGAAATTCTCTGCTTGCTCTGCTGGTCACTTATCT
This sequence comes from Limnothrissa miodon, assembly GCA_017657215.1. Classification (NCBI taxonomy): domain Eukaryota; kingdom Metazoa; phylum Chordata; class Actinopteri; order Clupeiformes; family Clupeidae; genus Limnothrissa; species Limnothrissa miodon. Next base: position 313,545 of record JAGFZM010002146.1, on the reverse strand, counting down.
CTCTGTGCTGGCCACAGAAACAACAGCACAAGCATAATATCTAGTCCTGCTCACAGACAACTCAGGACTGTCTGGGTTGAACTCTATAATACTGTGACTTCTACAACTACTGCTGCTGCTACAATGACTACTGTAATAGTAGTAGTAGTAGTAGTAGTAGTAGTAGTTGATTATAATAATCAACCTATGTTTATGAGCTCAAATCAAGGCCGAACTGAAGGTGCTGCTTTTGCATTTTTTTTACTCCTATAAGCAATCAAAGCGCTTTACATTGTATGCCTCACATATTCCACTTTGCACTTGACTGTGAGTAAGCTGTGAGTTAGCTGTAATAGTTAGCGTTATAACGTTACAGAGTAAGAGAGGGGAAGCGGGGATGTTCGTCAGATACAAAAGCAGCCATTCTTTCTTATTGAACCGTGGCAACAGAAGTAGCTTTTCATTTGCTTTCGGTCGAGTCTTGAGATACATACCTACAGTATAATGTCAATATTACCACATCTCACTAATCTCATTCAAAGAAAAATAAGAATTTAATTTCTCATTTATATTGTCACTTGTTGCCACTGCTTTTAGCTAGACATTTGACATTTAAGGAACTATAATGAGTTTTAAGGCTTATTTGCAAGGAAAGTAAATCGGACAGCAGTCTGGATTTTGACAGGATCACCACCATCTCTGTCAACTCAATGTCCACGGACTGAGCTGCCTGTCATTGTTTGTTGCACAACTTCATCTGGAGTACTTCTGGTGCAAATAAATAGCCTTTGATTCTTTAGAACTGTGTTCCTCAGCAAGCAGACATTTACTGTGGGTATTGGTATCCTTTATATCCAATATTTTGCTTGCTTATTCCCCTGTCCGCATTCAGAAATTGTAACTTGGTGTGTTGGAGTCATGCCTTTTTCTGATAATGTCACGGGTGGAGTGGACTGTATAAACTGAGCAGACTATATTGGGGCCTTATTTTGGTTTGGTTTTATTTATATATGATTGTGGTGTTTTTATTGTGTGTCCACTTTGCACATTGAACTTTTGAGTGTTGATTTTGTGTGCGTGTAGTGTATGCTGTATTTGTGGTGATCACACTTGCACATGCTGCCCTGTTTGACTCTGCACATGGACAAACCTGACACTTCCTGTTTTTACCTGCATGCCCATATTTGGGCGTGCGCTTCCTCCCTTGCTTGCCGGGTCTAATGGTTTTATTAGGACTTGTTGCTGTGCTCCACCCCTTTGCCCATATTTGGGCAAGACTTCCTGTCCCTGGCTGACAAGCCAAGGGAAAAGGATTATTGCTGCTCCCGTTTGCAAATCAGCAGCAAATGGCTTAACGATGGGACACGCCCTGGATGGAGGATATAAAAAGCCGCTCTTGAAAAGGAATGGGGGTCCCCAGGTTGAGAAGACTGCTGCCGGTGCCTTTACTGCCTCTGCCTCCCTGCTGCAATCTACATGCGCTGCCCTGGGTTGCGATGCCGATGTCTGGGAATTGGTCCAACGCTCGCAATTGCTGTCTGAAGGGCCGTAACTATACTGTATCGTAACCGGATGATTGGCTGTGTATATTTCTGGGGTGTTTGTGGTCACTTGGGTACTCTCTTTCAGTTTGGAGCATCGTTGGCCTGCAGACTGAAGAAGCGGTGGCGATCCGGCTTCACTGGAACCTCCCAACGCTTGCTATTGCTGTGTCTGGCCGGTGTACCTAGGATCCCGTGCTGTGCCAGGCTGTGCGGCTTCACCTGAAACTCTACGCTCGCTATTGCTGCCTAAAGGGCCGTAACTATTTCCCATGCTCCTGTGTGCATGTGTTCACCGTTAAACTGGGTGTGGGTGCTCATTACAGTGTTTAGGTTTCTCCTCTCTAGCCGCCAGCCCCTTGTGCAGCTCCTTGATTGCCGTCTGCCCCGACCAAGCCGGATCTGTCCTGGACCTTCGTTTGCTGTTGCCACCAAGGACACTTGCCACTGAACTGCCCCCTCGAATTGACCACTGGGAAACACTACGACGCACCACCAGCCTCTGCCCCAACCACGAGCCATCGTTTTAAATCCGGGACTGGTTGTCCTCCTTTTTACATTTTAGTGTGATATTTGAATAATTTCTTTAACTATATCACTGGCTGTCTGTCATTCTGCTGCTGGGACCTAAGCCCCTTTGTTACTTATTGCCCACATAGGTGACATTTTACTGGCGTAGTCGGCAGGATCACCAGCAGCAGAACGCAACTGCCATGTCTGAGCCCCAACATAATTTAGCTGAGCAGGAGACAATAGGAAGTGCAGCGGGCCAGGGTAGCCAGAGTGTAGCCCATATGTTGGTACCATGGTTTATGGGGGGGCCATGGATACCCCGTTTTAGTGGGGAGAAGGGCAAGTTTGGGCCATGGCGGTCACAGATAGAAGCAATGTTGAGGGCCCAAGGGTTAACAGCACAGCAAGGGGTGGACTTCCTATTGGCAGCGTTAGATGGGGAGGCAAGGCGACAGGCACGGTTGTTCAAAGCGGAAGAGAAGGCCAACACTAAAACACTACTGGATGCCCTCCAAAAGATGTATAGTGATGGGGGCACCCGAGCTCAGCGACGCTCCAGGTTTTTTAGCTGCAGGCAAGCCCAAGACGAGGGGGTTGAGTCCTTCATCCTGAGACTGCGAGAGCTTTACTTTGACTGGCAAGGACGAGAGCCGACACCAGAGGAAGAAGGTGAGGACCTGTTGGATCAGTTCACCCGGAATTTAAGATCAGGACCAATTCAACAAGAGATCCATCGTCAGGTGCGTCGCAACCCACAGCTCACATTTGCTGCTGTCTGCACAGAGGCGGTTGCACTTGAGCAAGAGCAGCAACAATGTGACGAACACGCCTGGGCCCGCCGGGTCCTAACACCCACAGCAGCCTCCCCGGTCAACCCCCCAAAGTGTGACACACCTGACCTGAACCAACTGAAGAACGAACTCCAAGCAGAGTTGCGCAGGGAAGTTGCAGAGCAGCTGAAGGGCCTCAGTGCCTCCATTGTGGAGGGGCTGCGTAAGCAGATATCCCCTGCCACCCAAATGACCAGTCAGCCCACTCATGCACACTCACCTGCTGGCCCACCCCAGCCATCCATTGGTGCAGCAGGGAGATCAAGACCTCCACAGACTCCTCCAGCCAGGTCCTTTCAGTGGGATTTCCAAGGGAGGCCCATATGCAAAGACTGTGGGGAAGTTGGACACATTCAGAGATACTGCCCAACTCGCCGTAGATCAACTTCGGGTTTTTAGCACCCCCTGCCACAGAGGGGCGCGTGGCAGGGACAGTCGCCCACTCTGCGAGGGCAACAACGAAGTCCCAGATTGTTGGTGAGTGTCCACGTGTTGAGGTGGAGGCAAATGGACGAGCAATTCCCTGCATCCTTGACACTGGCTCTCAAGTCACCTTGGTGAGTAAAGCCTTTTTCATGAACTATTTTGGTGACATTGATATTAATTGTGCCCTTGATTCCTCCTGGCTAACGTTGCGAGCAGCTAATGGACTAAGCATCCCCTACGTTGGCTATGCCGTCGTGGATTTTGCTGTTGGTGGTGTCCAGGTGCCACAAAAAGGTATGGTGGTGGTCGAAGATGGATGTATGGGTGCAGATCATGCCATTCTAGGCATGAACGTCATCGGGTGTTGTTGGGATGAACTGGCCAAAGGTAAGCACCCTGGGCTGGCAGCATTTAAATCTCTGCTTTCACCTGTAGCGGGTCAAGCATGGGAACAAGCCTTTTCCGTCTGCCAGAGGGTTATGGCAGGAAGTCCCACTGTGCCGTTCCATGGGGTTGCCCGACTGCCGCGGCAGCCACCAGTCGTTATCCCCTCCGAGTCTGAGATGGTCGTATGGGCTCAACTTCAGGACGGAGCTCCTAAAACTGTCCACAATGCATTGGTCGAACCCCTGGAGGACCAGGATGGAGAATGGTTTGTTGCACGTGCCCTAGTGGTAGTGAGTGGAGGTAAGCTACCGGTGAGGGTGTGTAACCCAAATCCCTACCCTGTTGAAGTCCCATTACGCCGACCCTTGGCTACAGTGACTCAGATCAATGAATGCGATGTCCAAATAGGGAGGGATCTGGTGGTCCAGCCGGACTCCTCAGGAGCTGTAGAAGTGGCGATTAGAACTGTGTCTAATCCCTCCGAATCCTCTACCCATACAGATCAGCCTGTATTTGCCATCGAGGGAAATGGATTAAACCCAGACCAACGCCAACGTCTCCTACAGCTTCTGAAGAAGTGGACTTGCGTATTCGCCTCCCATGATGATGACTTTGGCCGGACCGGTGTTGTGCAGCATCAGATTCCCACAGGCACTGCACCACCTTGTCGTGAGCGCTACCGCCCCATCCCCCCAAGCCTGTATCCTGAACTACGGGCCCTCCTGCAGGGCATGCTAGACAACGGGGTGGTTCGTGAAAGCTCAAGCCCATGGGCCGCCCCAGTTGTCCTTGTGAAAAAGAAGGATGGCAGTTGGAGGTTTTGTGTGGACTACCGAAAGCTCAATCCAGTCACGCACAAAGATGCTTATCCGTTACCTCGCATTGAAGAGTCCCTTACTGGGCTTAAGAGGTCTCAATGGTATTCCACACTCGACCTTGCTAGCGGATACTGGCAAGTGGAAATGCACCCCCAAGACCGCCAGAAGACTGCTTTTACAACCCCCATGGGCCTCTATGAATTTGACCGGATGCCATTTGGCCTGTGCAATGCACCGGCAACGTTCCAGAGGCTCATGCAGAGGTGTTTGGGGTCCATGGTGCATGACTTTTTATTAATTTATTTAGATGATGTGGTTGTGTATTCCCCTGATTTTGACAGCCACCTTTCTCACTTGGAGCAGGTGTTCCGGAGGCTGCATGAACATGGACTGAAGTTACAACCCAGGAAGTGCAAATTATTCCAACAAGAGGTAACCTACCTGGGCCATGTCATCAGCAATCAGGGAGTGGCTACCGACCCCCAAAAGACGGCTGCGGTGAGGGAGTGGCCTGTCCCACAGACCATCAAACAGGTGCGTTCCTTCCTGGGATTTGCTGGATATTATCGTAGATTTATCTACGGCTTTTCAAAACTAGCTGCCCCCCTCCATGCTTTGCTCAAAGGGACCGCCACTGCTCAACAGGGAAGAACTAGAGTAGATTGGACTGAGGCTTGCCAAGACTCCTTTGACAGGCTAAAGGAAGCCTTGCTGTGCGCCCCAGTCCTGGCCTATGCAGACTTCTCCCAGTCTTTTAAACTGTACACTGATGCCAGCTTGGAGGGCTTGGGGGCAGTACTGGCTCAAGAACAAGATGGGCAAGAGAGGGTAATAGCATTTGCTAGCCAGAGTTTACACCTCGCTGAACGAAATGATCAAAATTATAGCTCTTTTAAACTCGAACTATTGGCCCTTAAATGGGCAATAACTGACAAATTCAAGGACTACCTTTGGGGGGCCACTATAGAGGTGTTTACAGACAATAGCCCACTTGTGCATCTAGCCACGGCTAATCTGGGGGCTGTGGAGCAACGCTGGGTGAACCAGTTAGCCAACTACCAGTACACCATTAAGTTCCGCCCTGGCAGGGTCAACAAAAATGCTGACGCCCTTTCGAGGTTGCCCAGTGAGAGGGCCGAAGCTGTGGCTGGGGTAGTGGCTGTATCTGCCCCTTTGGATCAAGCTACCAAGGACCTCCACCATGCCCCAGGCTGGTGGCATGACTGTCAGGTTCAGGACACAGGGTTGCAACTCCTTTGGTCCTGGAAGACTGCAGACACATGCCCACCACCCCAGGAACGGAAGGGGGCCCCTCAACCAATAAGGCGACTACTTGCGGACTGGGAACGACTGGAAATCCGTGATAACCAACTCCAACGCCGATGTACAGATCCACAGACGGGGGAGGTGTACTGGCAGGTGCTGGTTCCGGAGCAGGAAACACGGGTACTCTGGCAAAAATACCATGAGAGCCTGGGTCACCTGGGAACAGAAAAGGTGTTGTCCGTGTTAAGGAGACGGTTCTATTGGCCTGGCATGCTGAAGAGTGTGGAGACCTGGACGGCGGCCTGCCCTCGTTGCCTCCGGCAGAAACCCGGACCTGAGGTGAGAGCCCCCCTTGTACCCATTGTTACCTCCTACCCCTTTGAGGTGCTAGGAATAGATTATTTGTCACTCGGGCGGCCTGGCGACCCCTTCCCATATATACTAGTCATGACTGACCTTTTCTCAAAGTATGCCTTTGCAGTGCCAACCAAGGACCAGTCAGCAACCACCACGGCCAAAGCACTATACAGCGCTGTGATCCAGGTTATGGGGTGCCCGGAAAGAATCCTCTCTGATCGAGGTGGAAGCTTCCAATCAGCAGTGATTGAACAACTCTGCCAGCTATATGGATGTAGACAGTCTCGGATGACCCCATACCACCCCCAAGGTAATGGTGCATGTGAGCGTTTTAACCAAACCCTGCTGTCCCTTCTTGGCTCCCTTTCAGAGGCAGAACAGGACCGCTGGCCACAGAAACTCCCGGCACTGTTACAGGCTTATAATAACACCCCCCACGGCTCCACTGGCATGACCCCCTATTTCATCGTCTTTGGTCGCCATGCACGCCTTCCAGTAGACTGGTTCACAACCTCACCATCCCTTGGACAAAGATATTCACTGACTGATTGGGTGAAGCAGCATCACACAACCCTGATACGAGCCTACACCATGGTAAAGGCGAACGTTCAGCGACGGCAACAGAAAGACCAGCAGAGGTATGATCGGCGGGCCAAGGTAGATTTGCTTCTGCCAGGGGAACGAGTCCTCCCAAGGAACTTCCGCAGACGTGCCAAGGGCAAACTGGCTCCACGGTGGGGCCCAGAAGTTTGGGTGGTGGTAACCCAGCCCCGACCAGAGCAACCAGTGTACATAATACGCCCAGAGGGCCATGAAGGCCCCACTAAGACCCTTCACCGCAATAACCTCCGCTGTTGTCCGGTGGATATATCAAGTGAGGCATCATGCGAAGAACCAACTTCAAGCCCACCGCAGACCATGTCGTGGTATCCCATCCCAGTCGCCACACTTGTCGATCCATGTCAATCCACTGGCCAAAACCCTCTTGCCACTCCAGCCTTACTGGCCCCTGAAGGACCCTGCACAGTGGCCTGTGAAGCAGACACAATGGAACGACCTCCAAACCCATTGCCGGATGGACAAGCCAATGAGGGAGAGAATCAGCCACTGCCTGGAACCGTGTCATGTCTGCCGAGCCCCCCCAGGGGGAGCCCTCAAAATGCAGTGTTAAGACAGTCACAGAGGGCAACTAAGGGAAAACCCCCAGCCAGGTATGGACACACATAAACAATGGTCGGGACGACCATCAGAAAAGCGGGGGGGAAATGTCACGGGTGGAGTGGACTGTATAAACTGAGCAGACTATATTGG
>JAGFZM010002146.1:280851-305717 GCA_017657215.1 Limnothrissa miodon | reverse complement strand
AAGTATCTTGCAATAACACGACTGGTGAATCATGATTAACGCCCTGTCCTGTCTCTATCTGACAAGATGCTTGTCTTTTATTTCTCATTAAAATATACTTGTCATTTAAATGTAGACTGTCGACTAGGACTCTTCATATGAGAAAATTTTCATATGAGAAAAGGTGGTGTCTGGATTTTTTTGCTCTTAATTTTTGTCCCCTGCAAACTTTTAAGACTTTATCAGTCCATTAAGTTTCCAGTTTTATTCTGAGCGATGGGATGGGACTGATAGGCCACATTATTTGGCAGCAGACTCAGGCCAATGCAGTGCTATCGGCCCCCATCTCTCCCTCTCTGCTCGACACACCATTTCATTCATGGATAAGAGACTATGCTAATTTCATTTTATTCTAGATATGGGAACTTTTAATATCTTCGTTATTTCTTCCCACTCAGCAGCCTCCCTCCCTCCATCCAACCCCCCACAACCCACACACACAGACACTCGCACACACCCTCTCTCTTTCTCTTTAAAAGGCCTCTGTGGTGCCGACCAGTAGCTTCTGGGCTTCTGAGACGGCAGCACATAACAGGCATGCAAATAGCACAAGAGTCCACTACACTAGCCAGTGTGGACCACTCGTCTGAAGGAGCTATCGCTGCACCTATCACACCCACAAAGGCACAAAGTCGCTTGTGGGATGGAATCTGTCACAAACACAGAGAGCTTTCCTCCAACAAGCTATTTGAAATTCTCTGCTTGCTCTGCTGGTCACTTATCTCTCTGTGCTGGCCACAGAAACAACAGCACAAGCATAATATCTAGTCCTGCTCACAGACAACTCAGGACTGTCTGGGTTGAACTCTATAATACTGTGACTTCTACAACTACTGCTGCTGCTACAATGACTACTGTAATAGTAGTAGTAGTAGTAGTAGTGGTAGTAGTAGTAGTAGTAGTTGATTATAATAATCAACCTATGTTTATGAGCTCAAATCAAGGGCGAACTGAAGGTGCTGCTTTTGCATTTTTTTTACTCCTATAAGCAATCAAAGCGCTTTACATTGTATGCCTCACATATTCCACTTTGCACTTGACTGTGAGTAAGCTGTGAGTTAGCTGTAATAGTTAGCGTTATAACGTTACAGAGTAAGAGAGGGGAAGCGGGGATGTTCGTCAGATACAAAAGCAGCCATTCTTTCTTATTGAACCGTGGCAACAGAAGTAGCTTTTCATTTGCTTTCGGTCGAGTCTTGAGATACATACCTACAGTATAATGTCAATATTACCACATCTCACTAATCTCATTCAAAGAAAAATAAGAATTTAATTTCTCATTTATATTGTCACTTGTTGGCACTGCTTTTAGCTAGACATTTGACATTTAAGGAACTATAATGAGTTTTAAGGCTTATTTGCAAGGAAAGTAAATCGGACAGCAGTCTGGATTTTGACAGGATCACCACCATCTCTGTCAACTCAAGGACAGCCAGTCTATGTCCACGGACTGAGCTGCCTGTCATTGTTTGTTGCACAACTTCATCTGGAGTACTTCTGGTGCAAATAAATAGCCTTTGATTCTTTAGAACTGTGTTCCTCAGCAAGCAGACATTTACTGTGGGTATTGGTATCCTTTATATGCAATATTTTGCTTGCTTATTCCCCTGTCCGCATTCAGAAATTGTAACTTGGTGTGTTGGAGTCATGCCTTTTTCTGATAACACCATTAGTGTGAAAGTGAAAAAGTTTACTTTTTAACAGGGAGATACTAGATTCACCACAATGACTGTATAAAACAATCAAATGTAGTATTTGCTACATTGACAATTTTGTTTTTGCTTTGAAGTAATCACAGACATTTTTTTGGATACAGCGAGGTGATATAACAGTTTTAGTTATTTTACTTTCAATGAAGTTTTGAAATCAATGTTTTCTGAATAGGGATTCCTTTGTAGGCAAGTAATGCTTTCTCTCTAAAAAGACAAAGCCAAATGACTTTTTAATCATTGTGAGGGTAGACCAGTAACACTCCACCCAGAGTCTGAGTGTGTGTTGGTGTAGGTACATGGTACATGGACACACAACACAGACCTGTGAAAGGAATAAGCCACTAGATATAGATACAAATAGAATATAATATAATAGATACAACTGTTTGCAATTTTCAGGGTAGGACTACCATAAACTAGGCTTTAGGCAGTCAAATGGCCACTGTCATCAACAGGCACAGAGAGAAACTCAGCAAGCATTCAGGCAAACACGACCCCCAGCAGCTCAGCAAATGTTGATTTGTGTGGATGGGCTTTCCATCTGGGGAGATCTGTGGGCTGGAGCACTAACTTCCAGATTGGGGCCGTTTGTCACATCACAAGTTCCATTCCAGTTGACTGCCAGCCCAGGGCAAGACAAATAACTCGGACAACATCAGAGGGACAAAAAAAGTTTTTTTTTATAACTCCACAGACTTTTTTCCTTTATGTTTTGTAGTACTTTTACAGAATGAATATGGAAAGTCTAGAACTAGGTTAGAGTTAGATTTTGGAAAATGAACAGTAAAAAAAATCAGTTTCTGTCCTGATTACTATGACACAATGTCCCAGCATGTCTAATTTGGGTCAAAATAAGAACATCATGTATGTCACTGAATGGAAAGAAAATTAACAATTAATGAAATAACATTGTTTTCTGTGCCTGGCAATCAAATGAGGCTAGTTTGCCTCAAGACACCTGACTTAATTGTATTACCACCTCATATAATGAACGGTTTATTTATTTATTTATTTATTTATATTTTGGATTTATTTATTTATTTTTATTTTAATGTCTTCTACTTATAGTAAGACATATCAAAAAGTATTACCTTCAAGACCAAGCCTGTGGGCATGCATTTTTAATTTTGTTGGACGAGTGACAACAGCAGTGAAGGCATTTTTATTCAGTGTTGATGTGCAATGAATTACAAGAAGGCCTAACAAAATGTCTGTAATTTCATAAGTTACATGTCTTCATTCAAATAAAAATCTGTAATTAATTTACTTCTGGAAATATTCATGAATACAATTACAATTGAAATACATCTGTCTGTCTAATGCAGAAACATTGGCTTTGTTCAGTTATATATTTATATATCCAGTTTTTCCTTTAAAAAAATGAAAAATGAAATTCTGATACTTTATGATGCATCTAATAGGTTCTGTTTTATTTGGATGAGTAGTGGGACTGGCAGTGCCACCCATTCATTTGCTAATGTCCATTTACATAAAAGTTACTTTTTTACACAGCCAGCAAGCCACATAGTTATTAACTTTTGACAGTGAGAGTGTCTCATTTTAATTCTTATTCAATTACATTCAATCACAACCTCATTATTTTAGTATTTTTAGCAGACTGGTTAGACCATGTTTCACCAACATTGTGGAGGTGTGCACTACCCCTCATGAATAGACAATACCTATTCTGTGATCAAGTGTTACTGAAGGTCCTCTTCAATGTTTCAGGTATAGTCATGGAAACGTTGGTGTAATGAGTTTTGTATGCACCTGCATGATAGTCAGTGTTGAAGGGTATAAAATTAATTGTGTAAAACTCTGCCAAGAATTTGAAAATGGTAGTTTTGAAAAGTAGTGAAAAACTCATTGCATTAATAATGGAAATAGCTACATTAGAAGTAAGATGTAGTTATAGTTATTAAAATAAATAAATAAATAATCCATTAATAAATCAATGACGTACTGATTTTCTCCAGTGTTCTCATTGAATGTGCAGGCAGGGCTCTTGACAATATGACCATTCTTTAACATCCCCACATGCCAAAAAGTTTGTGTCCAATCAACGGCTGCAATATGATCCATATAATACTAAAAATAAGCTTATGAAAAAGACATCACATTCCTTAATAACAGAAATGGCAATTTCAGAGCTCAGCATGCTCACAAAGCCCTACATTAGTTTTAATTCACACCAAACTCTACACAAAGACACATTTCCAAGATTCATAGAATATGACGGTACAATCACAAAAAGAGCCCGTTCATTTTAAATCTGTAAAATAGATTTTTGTTTCAGTTTTCCCCCAAAAGAGCCACAGGAACACACCACACTTTACTTTGGCACTTGTATATTGGCATGTATTGGCTTACTGGTGGGCAAATACCTGACATTGCTTTCAGCCCACAGCCCTGTGTTCGATGACGAAAATGATTTCAAAGCATACTGAAGCCTTAGGAGAGTAGCCTCACATAGTACTGTGCAGAAATGATCAGAGATTCTGGCCAGCACTAGCCAGTCACCAGGATAGTCTGAGGAGTTCTGTATAAATATAGTGATAATAAAGAGTACTATGGAAGATGAGAGTGAAGTGATGACATGCCCTCATATAAGATGGTGACATGTTGGCTTTGGCAACCCCATCTAACCCCCACCATTTGGGAGAACAATCATTTGTGAGAACAGAAATGCACAAATGGACTTAAAGGGATAGTTCAGTTTTTAACACATTGAGCCCCTTTCACAGGTTGTCTAAAATGAAATAACGTGGTTGACACCAAAATCTTGATGACTGCTCCTGTCTCAGCTATTTGGGAAATATAGAATCGCCTCTGCCTGCCTTTAAAATGGTTAGCAATGGGCATTTGTTGTTTCTATCCTTTAAACACTGGTTTTAAAAAAAGTGCTACTCATGGAGTGATTAGTGGCGCTTGCTGATGTTCCAACCCAAGTATCGTAGCAAAATACAGTTTCTGTCATGTTTTATTTGCAATTTTGTAAGTCCCATAGGGATCTATTTGCTCCTTTATATAAACAAAGTGCCAAATAAAACATGATGGAAGCTTTATTTCGCTACGATACATGTTTTGGAACATCATCGAGCACCACTAACCACTTGGTGAGAAGCACTTTTTTAAAACCAGTGTTTTAAGGATAGAAACAGCACATGCCCATTGCTAGCAATTTTGAAGGCAGGCAGAGGCGATTCTACATTTCCCCAATAGCCGAGACTGAAGCAATCGTCCAAATTTCGATGTCAACCACTTTATTGTATTTTAGACAACCTATGAAATGGGCTCAATGTGTTAAAAACCGAACTATCCCTTTAAGTAAATACTTCAGTTCATATAGCATGCCACCCATAAATACAGAATTACAGTATGAAAATATATACACATTATAAAATAATGTCTTACATCACCTTGGAGATTGGCTAGTAATATGACTTTCAAAGTTCTATGTGCTTTATTGTCTTGACTGCCATTACATCTAAAGTTCATCTGCATCAGCTTTAAACGACTCATCTCTTTTTTTATCGGCTCGGAGAGAAAGGCTTGTGTCAGAGGCATACTAATAAGACCACTCATCACTTAGATTCAGTAATTGGCCTTCAGTCGGAACTGTGAGGCTGACACCTGCCTGACTGGAGTCCAAAGTGATGCTTGGGAATCACTTTTGCCTTTGGAGCTGTCACTGAAACTAGGCCAGTGGCGTCACTCGGAAGAGGTGATAGATCTGCTTGTCTAAGCAATCTTACATCATCTAGTGGGTGGGAAAAAAACTAGGGATGGAGATGGGTAGAGAAAGTGCAGGAAATGGAGAAAGCATTCTCTTCTGAGTTTATTAACAGTTTTAGTTTGTCCTGGGCTGCTTTCATCCGGCTGACCGATCTTTATGCAGGAGCCTCTCTTATGCTGATTCTAGGCTTCTACAATATAGAGAGTGGTACAAAATGTTCCTGCATGAAGTGTCCTTTATTCTAGCAAAGTTGTAGCCTCATTAAATAACCTCCCTAAGTAGCCTTCCTAAATAGGCGAGTATATTACAAACATCTGGTAATCTCAAAGATATTCAAACGTTAATCAAGATAAAATATCTTTTGTTAACTGGTGTTTATTTGTTCCAAGTCGATGTTTCATGCTAGATTTTGGCTAACTGTAGCTACTAGCTAGTTGCTGTGTGAGAAAAGAAAATGAAGGCAACTGGCTAAAAGTGAGAGACAAAGAGGACACTGCAAAGAGGTAAATAATGATAACTGTTGTCAGTGAATTCATACAGGTCATGGTAGTCAAAACAACAGGAACAACAGGAGTTTGTTTTGACGCTTTTTGAAGTTGTTTCACCTGTATTGCATAAACCACATTGTTGAGATGTCTTTAAGTTTTGTTGTTGATTTTAACCAGTCTCTGTCTGAGGGTGTAGTCAGCTTTAAAATATATACAGAGTTGCTCAGTTTCTCAGATAATCCAGATGCAGGAACAACCATGTATTGTATGACTTTACCCTGTGCTTGGTGTTTTGTTCCCTTTTTTGTGTCTTATTTTCTTGATGAATGACTATAGGGTTTATTTGAATGTTCCTTGTCTTTTCCTTTTTCTTCTTTTACATATAATTCTGTTGGATTGGTGTTTGAACGTTTGGTTGATGTCCAGTTTGTGTTTCAGTCGGTGATAAGAGTAGTGGGCATTTGGTGGGTTTTCAGTAGACCTATGTGAAACTGCCTCTGTCAATCTCAAAGATACCAATACAAAAATTGTAGTTTACTGTCTTTGGTTTGTCTATGGTGTGTTTTTTGATGAAGTTACTAAAGGGACAGAATCATCAAAGGGACATGCATCCTTCTCTCTTTCACAATGTGTACGTAAGAAATGTTTCTGCATGTAGTGTCATTTATTCTAACAAAGTTACAGGTTCTTTAAATGTGCCAGTATATGACAATTCTGTGCCCTTTGTAGCTAGGGTAATTTCAGGGGGGTTAGGGGGACATGACCCCCCCAGTACTCAAATCCAGTCAATGTAACCCCCAATATAATCACATAATTTCAGTTAATATAATTATGAATTATCTATTTATTTATTTATTCATTGAGAGATCTTGCCCCCCCCCCATCCCCCCAATCTTCAGCAAAAAATTACATCTTTTCTTTGTACAATGAAGAATTTTGAAGAATGTACAATTATTTCCAGTAATCCTGCCCATTTGTCTCTCTTTCCCCCTCAGAGCACAAAGTACCTGCTTTGCACAATGAAACCAGCTCCCACTGTATCCCCACTACTGAATATCTCCTCTGCCTCCTGCACTTACTCCACATGGCTTTGCTATTTATTTCACCATATATCCTAACTTGGCAATAGAGAATATGAATATGACGGCCATTTGCATTGTCACATGAACAATGTTTTACTTTTCAACAAGGCTATCAATTGAGGTTAAATGGAGCAATTTGACTCACTTCAACATTGTTTCTCTCCTTATTGCAAGTGGATGTCTGACATGATTCCTTGTTGCTGGCAGGCAGAAGATGATCCATCGTCACTTGCTTCTCCTATTCATCATCCTTCAGTTTTGCATGGCTGTGAGAAACATTGTAAGTCTTTCTTTCCGCCACAATGGCATGCTTTTTTCTTTTCGGTGATAGCTCAAGAGAGTCAGATCCTCTCGGACACACAGACATACTGTCATTTCTCACATCCATCCAAAGAAGGAAAAAATGACTAAGATGAAGGACAAAGAAGCAGTGGGAGCTAATAAATCGCTCCAGGCAAATTCTGTGGCAAATTAATTTCTCAGTCTCAGCAACCCAATGGATGCGACTTGAAAATATGCAGTTCCGTTGCGTAATTGGCACCATTACGGCTCCTAGTAAATGGAGAGAATCTGTGAGAACAGAGTGAACATTCATGTCCTGCATCAAGGCTTTGGCCTTTATCGCAAAATGTTAGGACCCATGATGGATTCACCTCAATTAGCCTTTAATTAAACAGCTCATTAAAATCGTATTTGAGTGATGTAAAGGAACGCTTATATATTTTTTGAGGTTAAATAATGAAGAAGATGTAATTGAACTTTCCATTCATTAAAGGACTAGAGAATGAAGCATAGCCAACAGCTGGCCCTGTCCTAACACAGACAGAGAGAGCAAGAGCAATGACTTCATTATCAGTGGGTTTCTTACCCTAGAATCCCACAAAAAAAAACTTTCATTAGAATTTCTCTTTCTTCCTTCTCGCCCCCACTCTCTCCCCCACATTTAATAGCACCAGCAGATGAATGTGTCAAATTTGAACCAGAGAATGGGACGGAACAAAGAGGTCCAGGTTTTTCCACAGCATATGCTATAATGATGTCTTCAAGACTCAAAGTCATAAGGAGTGTGATTATCACGTTTTGTCACTTCTACTGTATGTGATTTTGAGGGCATAGATATCACATGGAGAACTGTGAGACAAACGAGTGTGTCTGGCCTTTACAGCCTCGACTGACTGACTGACAGGCAGGCAGGTGGACACATTAAAATTACACTTGTCCGTTCACGCTGCTGAGAAGAACATGCATGACAGGCAATTAGGCTATATAATGATGGCCAAGTGTGTGTGTGTGTGTATCTGTGTGTATGTGTGTGTGTGTGTGTGTGTTGCAGATTGAGAGAGAGTCCCTGTGAGTGAGTGGAGTAATGCACCCACACACACACACACACACACACACAGCCCAGAGGCAATTTATTATCTGTGGCACGTAATCTTAACATAATTTTGGGACGTCTGACAACATCCGTTAGATTTTACATCAGATCTCGAAACTGGGTCTATACACAGACTTCATTGAGACAAAGAGAATCACTGGATGCCGACCACTGTCAGTGGCTTCCAGGGACATCGTTTAGTTTGTGTGTCCAGCCATGACCAGATGGTGCAGGCCACTGGAGACAGATGGACAGTGAGGCGTCACACCGAGTGACCCAGTCCATCTCTCCACATCTCTGTGTACCTCCAGCCGCATGGGCCTTGAGCAGGGCTACCTAGATCGATCCGGATCCGCAGCTGGTCGATCGCGACTGGTCAGCTTTTGTCATTATCACTGAAAACCATGGAGGAAGTGGGAATGAATAGGGCTCGGGATCATGACGTAAAAACCTTTGCGGGCATTGTATAGTGGTGTGTAACAGCGCAACCCACGATCGCAAGAGGAAAATAATCGCTAATATTATATTTCTGCTTCTTGTCTTCTGCATCTGAATGAATGGATATTACATTCGGTGCGCTGCCAACATGGCGGCAAAATTCTTAGAATGCAAGGTGTGTGCCCGAACCCTATTGGCCTTCAGTGTGCTTATAGACTAAAAAGGGTCATACGGTTCTGAAATCAAGGAGCCATACATGTGGTTGTTCAGGTCAGGGTACATTTCTGTAATGTTATATGTTAAAAGACACATCAGGAATGATGTATACTTCTTTTCATCTGTTCTATTACAGTGTCTACATCACTCATATCACTTGGCTCTGTTGTAAAAGAACTGCAGACTGTATTAAACCTTCAATCCTGTGATTCTGGCAAACCTTGAAAACCCATCTGCATATTTGCAGGAGAGGTCCTGGGGGGTTGTGGGTTTGCTGGGATTAATAGCATCTTTAACACTACTCTGATATTTTCAAAGTTCCCTCAGCCCTTTTTTATCTATTTTTTAAATCATCCATTCAGGACAGAATAAAATGAACTAAATTTAATAGTCCCAATAATGTAACAGTATAATAAGGTGTTTCATTTCGGGTAAATTATCATTGTATTATCATTCAACACTTTGTATTGCGTTATTATGCTACATATTACATTATTGATTTCAGTACATTTTTAACCTGGTTAAGGGGCAAAATTCATTTCATTAATGGTGTTTCATTACAGGGAGATTATACACATTTACAGGGATGGAAGCAGCGATTCATTCTCAAAATTGGCTTCTTATGCCATCCTGAGAGTGGATCCATACAGAGATATGATCAAATGTTTGTATGCTCTGTTTGTTTGTTTACTGATGAGGAGCTTTCATTTGATTTATAAAGTATTTATTTTCATTTCTCATGGCACCTGTCTCTCACTGGGGGGCCAGAATATTTCAACAGGACTTCCACAGGCCTTCTGCTGGTGGAAACAGCATTAGCCATGAAGGGTTCTAAAAAGGTAATTCTGCTTTTACTGCCAATTCACTGTGATGAATGTCAATGACAATCCCTCTTGTCCCTCATGTAAATGTAATTGCCATAACTGGCTTGAATGCTGAGCGCTTAGGACGTGGGCAGGTGTGTTAGCAGTAAAATATAAATCATCTATTTCTCTTGATCTGGAAAAAAATGTTGAAATATTCAACAGTTATGTCCCCCTGAGAAGTTGTATTCCATGCAGTGTGCAATATTTTTATATTATTTAAAAACTACTCAGCTCACATCACATCAGGCAAGCAATTCATTCTCTATTTGCCATGCTGATTGACAGTCTCTGTAATGGCACTCAGTTACAGTTCAAGATATCAGTTGTTAGAAGAATTTCTTTATTGAACTGCACAAATGTGAAAATGCTTTATTTCATCAGCTGGACATGAACCCTGTGTGTATAAAACTGTGTGTTTTTAAGAGGATGTCCAAAGCTATTTATATATAAAACCAGAAAAGCAATTAAGCTTTTTGCACAAATATCCTTATAGGACATCAAACATAAATAAAAAAAATAATAAGACTTGGGTATTAAATGATTGAGTGAGGACAGAGAGGGATGGATGACAGAGATGGAGAGGGTGTCAGGGAGAGAGTGAGTGAGTAAAGGAGGGAATGAGGGAGCAAGTAAGTGAATAAGCGAAAGACAGAAAGACTGTTTTCTCTCCTCTCTGACAAGCGTCCATTGCCTCGCAGGCTTGCTGAGATTAGATTGGAGGGCAGATTGAGCATCCATCATGCGTCAGGCTCAAGACTCACGGCGAGTTTCATCCCTCCTCCAGACCCATCATCTCCCACCCCAGACCCCATAAAGCTCAATGTCTGCTCACCCTCCATCTGCCTGCGTGACCTGTATGGGATTGCTGTGCATCCCTTATGAATGCTGTCCATTACACTTCTTGACAAATTCATAATTTCCTATCTTCTCCCATTCCTTAATTTCTGACCTAACCATCGGCCTTATGTGTATGCATTTTAATACAGTTCTCTGATTTGGAAATATTCAGCATAAGTGACCTGGACTGAGTCAATAACTGAATGCGGAGTGAAGAAATGAGATGTGTAATTTGTTTGGATTTGTACTGCATAGGTGAGGTGTCAAAATAGCAGCATTTAACTAAGGGTACTTTCACACCAACAGCAGTTAGTGCACACCAAATGTTTCATTTGAACGCAAAGCTCTTAGTTTGGTTCGTTTGTGTTGGTGTGAAAGCATCAATCGCACTCGAATCCGCACTGAATCAAGCGGACTGAGACCCCTAAAAAGAGGTCTGGGCAGGAAAGGAATGAAGGCCTCATGCCTTATCAGACAAGAGATAGTTGTTGGGAGTGAGACCGCTCATAATGAGAAAGGGAGGATAGAATCCTCTAGAATCCTCCTCTGTGATCATGTAAATAGTGTTACAGTATAAATCTTTAGCTGCTATAACAACTGCTGCCACAACAAGCACGTAACAAAAAGGAGTTGATCCCATCTGAGTCTTATTTTGGTGGGAAGGTGTTCCATAGCCGAGGTTGACAGCTCCTGTCTCCCTCACACTCCCACTCCCCCAGTACAACCAGGGAGAGTCTAGAGCTTTATCTCGCACAGCCCTAGAAGCCAGCATCACATCAAATGTCCTGTCAGAGGACGGACAGATGTGGATAGGAGTGAGTGGAAAAAGTGTGTGTAGACGTGTGTGTGTCTATGTATGTATGTGTGAGTGTGTGTGTGTGTGTGTGTGTGTAAGAGAAAGGAGAGGGAGAAGTGACAAAGAGGAAGAGTGAGGGAGAAAGATTGTATACCTGTGTGTGTGTGTGTGTGTGTGTGTGTGTGTGTCAGTGTAGCAAGTTGGGGTGGCAGAGCAGTTGGCAGCCGTTTATATCAAGCTGTGGCAGCAGCTGACGGGGAGGGGAGAATGACTGATGACTATCTCCTATTAAAAGCACTGATGCACTGACCCTCAGACGCCTGGCCTCCCCCAGCTCACACAGCACAGCCAGCCCGCCTAACCGCTTGAATTACGATAGCGACAAACACGCACACACACTCACACACACAAACACACACACACACACACACACACACACACACTTAAGAATGAGCCAGGTAAGTAAGCTAACACATTTGCATTTGCATACTTAAACCCAGTGGCAGCTACAAAATGATTACAAAATATATATATTTTTAATAATTATGGCTTTTTGGCCCTGGATAGCAGCAGTAATCACAGTATCAGTGTTGACTACAGGTACAATGCATTGGGAATTGTAAGAGCAACACAAATAATTATGCATATAGTAGTAACTTATGTTGATGTAAATTTTTAAAATCTCTGGGCTCCCAGTCAAAGAAATCCTAGAAAAGTCATGGAATTTTGTAAATTCACTGAAATCTTTGAAAAAAAAAAAAAAAAAAACGTCAGTCAGTGAGAAAGACCCTGACTATCTGAAACTTTCAATGAAACTAAAACTTAATTTACACTTTTTTTTTTACAAATTTGTTGTGTGTGTGTGTGTTCACTTTAGTTGTAATCAATGGCAAGTTTTTAGAATACCTTTCAGTAAGGCTTTCTGGATCCTGAGGCCTTAGAAATTGCTACCCTTACTTGCTTAGTGGTGACACACACACACAAACACCTGCGTTGAAATTTCATAAAACAGCTTGTGTGGTTTCAAGTTGAATATTATGAATAAGTTGCAACAAAGGTAGAATAAGATGAGTAAAGCTGTTAAAAGAATAACATTCAAGGTTTCAAACTGATTTGTACCCAAGGCAATATTTAGTTGTGTTTAATGTGTTTGGTAAAGAATTCATGACATAAGATGGCATGACAAATCTGATCAACATAATTGATGAAAATTGTTTTGTCAAAAGAGATTGAATGAACCAGAAGGGAATTGTCAGATTTTTTTTCTTCTGTCCATCCTTGCCACAACCACCTCTGCTACTGTTAGTATCATCTCTGCCTCCCAGATACTGAACCCTAATTTTGTCCCGGTGGTAAGTTGGCCCCTTGCATGGCTGCCTCACTGGTGTGTGATTAAGTGAATGTGAGGCAAACAATATGAAGTGATTTGAGTGCTCATAGAAGTTGAAAAGCACTATATACTTAATGCAGACTATTCCATTCCATGGAAACCCCTGGAAGACAAGATTGATCCTGCTTCTTGTTGGCCCTGCAGCCCACGGCTTCTAAACTACCCAGAACTTGTGACAATCTAAGACTTGGGAGTCTTTTAATAATGTGTAACTATATGGAATTACTATTTGAGTGACTAATTGCAAAACTTTGCATGACTGTAAGCAGTTGGGTTAGCCCCTTGAGCCATGGATCTGCCCAAGTTTCTTTCTAGACTAAATATAAAAATAAGGGAGCTGCCCTAGTTGTTTATGGCTATACTGTACTAAGGTGCTGTATGAATACACTTGAATCAATTCATTGAATATCCTGAGAATGACAGAACCGAAACCCATGATTGGAAAAACATAGATCATGAAATTACATCGTCCAGAGGACTAACTATTCAGAACTGATTGGCTTAGCTGGGTAATGAAGAAGCCATAGAGCTTTCATGACAAATTGAGATCTTTCGCCTTAGCAACTATTTCTTTGTTATTATAACTACTGACAAACTGCAGATCATTCACAATGGGTAAATTAACTTTTCAAATCTGAGTGTCACTGAACTACAACTTAGCAACAATGAGAAACGAAACCAAATAGCATTTAGTAAGATGTTAACCCACTTAACTTTAAGGATAATGTGTTCAAATTACTGGCTAGTCTTTTTTTTCTCAAAGGCTGGGAAAGTCCACGGGTAGCCCAACTCTTTAAAGCAATCTGCACATTCTGGGTCAGAAAGCCTAATTTGGAGGCAGTAAACAGAGCACTCTTATCTTAAGACAGCAATTTGGTGTTAATTGAAGCCTTCAGTTTCAGCTTTCACAGTCTCTCTCTCTCTCTCTCTCTCTCTCTCTCTCTCTCTCTCTTTCTCTCTCTCTCTTTCTTTTCCTTTTTTGAGTGTTTGTCAGAAGTAAGACAGCTGGGCCAGATCCAGTTGTTAAGCCCACGTTGAAACCCAAAGATTAACTGCCACTAAATGAATCAGAATAGCGGTGGGCTTGCAACACAAATCCCCTGCAAACTATTTGGAAACACTAGACACTGCAGTGACTCAAGTGGCAAAGTCAGAGACAGAGAGTGTTTATAATTAAAGGTAAAATATGAAGACATTGAGATTGACAAGCTTTATGATATAGTACATTGTACATATTTAGCTTATGTATTGCATAAACTAAAGCTTTTTACATGTTTTAAGGTTAGACTGAGGTTTGCTATGAACAACAAATGCCTTGCAATGTTCTATTATGTTACTATACAGCTCTCCAGAATGTTGGGTGAATTTCCCTTCAGTTTGAATGGGCCCCTCCAACTATCTGGGGTCAAGTAGCCTTATAATAAGCAGGGGAATTGTATTGTTCACTGGCCATTTGGTGTCAGGGTCCTGTTCGGAATTGTTTTTTTTTTTCCCCGACAGCATTATTTCTTCTTCTTTTAACACACACACACAAACACATACACACACACACACAAACACACATACACACATGGACCACATCGTTAAAGATAAAAAAAAAGAGGAGAGAATAGGAAAGAAAAGAGGAGATCTTTGTGTCGTGCAATGGCAATCCTCGGACCCTGTAATCCTTCAGGATTAATTACTCTCCCTATTAATGACTAACATGTAAGAAATATATTCCCCCTGTTGAGCTGTTTGACAGCAAATGTCAGCGCGATAATTGCCTTTCTCTAGTTTGTTTGATTATTCCAACCTTGCAGGCTAAACACAAGCAGGTTTCTGGGAAGCCACAAGGATGAAACAAAAGTACACACACACACACACACGCCTGCATGGCTGAATACCAGGCTGCAGGTGCTGAATACTGCTCATGTTAAAGACTTGCTGGGGATTAACGTCAATTAGTTTGAAATATGGAATGGTATCAAGAGCAAACAAAAACAGAAAGAGAAAAGAGCAAAACAACAGATTAAATGAAAGTGAGCCGCTTCTATCATGTCTGCACAGTAGTGAGGCTAGCGGGGAGTCATTGGGGAAAGTTGCACACAAATCTTTCTTCTCCTGTCTTATTCTCTGACACACACACAAACACAGACACACACAAAGGCTGAGATGACGTGGCAGCACATGGTGTCCATTACCCCCCCCCCCCCCCCTTTACCCCCAAACCGATTCAAGGGCTGGGGCTCGTTCCAACCCAAAACCAGGCCTCAATCACCCGTCTTAAACGCAACGAAATAAAGCACCAGGAAGGGAGGGAAAGAAACACATAAACACATTTCTCTCTGCCAACAGAGCTTTGTGGTTCTGCTGCCGTAAAGAAGGAGTGGAAAAAAAAGCGGGTTAAAAAAAAAAAAAAGAAAAGATAGAAAATTACAGCACGTCAAAGAGTTCCAGCGAAAACCGCAAACTGTAGGAAAGCACGTGTGCCCTTCCACAGCAGCCCCTGTGTTTAAGGGCATTCTAACGGGCGTGTGCAAGGGGATGAAGGCCAGCGAAAGTGGAAACCGTGCGACTGAACTGTGCCTGCACTCCTATACTGAAGCCTTGGCTCCACTCATGTTGCTCATTGCTCAGAATAGAATAAAGAATTCAGGCATAAGCAGTTATGTAAAATGTGCACCACTTCAAAGTTCTTCAACAAAGGAGCATCTGCAGGGTTCTCCTGTCTATATGTTTTTAGTGAGGTTTGGGCTGTTTGGACAAAAATTGACTTTAAGACTTTTTTTTCTCTCTTTTTCTTTCTTTCTCTCTGTCTGTCTCTCTCTCTCTCTCTCTTTCATTTACCCATTTGATGTGTGACTTACAAGTAAGTTTATACCTAGCAGGTAGCAACAAGGATATTTTGCAGTCCTAGCACTCTGTCTTCACACACACACACACACACACATACAGACACCTACACACAAACCACATATTCTCTGTAAACATATCCCATTGTATCACATTGTGAACATGAAATATGTGAACAAAGTGTGAGGAAAGGCTCTGAGAGACAGACAAACAGACAGAGGCAGACAGAGATGCACAAAGGCAGACAGACTAAGTGAGAGAAGAATAGAGAGAAAGTGAGAAAGAATATGAGTCATTATGTCTGTGTTGAGACCTGAGTCTTTTAACTGGCATCAAACAAGCTCAATCCCTTCCATCACTAAAGAGCTACATATCACACTCCTCCACTGCACCGCTCAGAATGGCTCTCAGGTGTACACACAGGCTTCTTCTTCCTTCTTTTTCATTTCATCTCTCTCTCTCCCTCATGCTCTCTTTCTCTCTCTTTCCCTCTCTCTTTCCTTCTGTCCTCCCTAGCGTGCCAGCCAAACAACAGTCATGTCAATCCAATTACAGCTAGCCTGCCATGTCATCTTCACCTCTCCCAGTACGGTGGCCCAGCAGGTTCAAAAAAGAGCCTAATGAACGGCTGCAGGACTGCTGCTCCGGGGATCATTCCAAGCAGCTAAAGAGCGGTGGGAGTCAGGCGCAGTGACAGGAACGGAGCACGGCTGCTATTTTTTCCGTTTGTGCGCGTCGGCGCACCGGAGAGAACCAAAACAGATGCGATGAGGAGGCGTACGGACACATTAAGACCACTTCTGGTGCACAGGGGTGAGCCTGCAGAAAGGGGCATGGGGAGTCGAACACATCAGGGTGAGCGGGAGGAGAATGCGGCACAAGAAATAGAAGGTGAAAGAAATTCCACACCTGGGCTTGTTAAAATAGACAAGACACAGTAGCCTGGTCTAAACTCAGGGCCAGCGCGGAGCTGGGCTCTCCCAGCCGCGCCTGTGATCCTGCCGTGCACTGGCAGCTCGCTGGTGAGTCATGTCACACTTAGTCATGTTTGTTTATGGATTAGAGGACAACCACGCAAACCAACAAGACATGCAGACCAGTGTTTTACAGGGATGATGAGTATGCGAGAGAAGGGGTGGGGGTGGGAGGGGGGTTGGAGAGAGATGCTTGATGCTTGATGATTTGTACCACATGCATACAGTACACAGTCAGAACTCCTGCTGTTTTTACAGCAGCAAAAATCCCTCCATGAGACTCATGGCACTCCTGGTGTGAACTGAGTCAACACTGACGTGCCTCTCTGCACTGCATGACAATTTCTGCCCTTCCAAATGGGCTTTTGCATGAAATTGTCAAGAAGGTGACCAATCATTATGTCAAATGCCGTGCAGAGTTGTTGACCCCTGACCTTTGCTGCCTGGGAGCTCTTTGTGAGAATACACAATTACTTTAATTTGCCAAACTCTGTCGAAATTGGCCACAGAATGATTATGTGTGAAAAAAAGACTACTACAGACTCACAGGTCTTGCAGCTGCAACTTTTTGATTCACACGCACACACACACACACACACACACCTGTATGCACAGCGGTACACACACTCACATACATACATCATTCGTGCACACACAGACATTCATGCACTGTCACAACTAGCTAGTCCTACAGCTCAATAGGTGGAGAGATTAAAGGAGTAAGGTGATGAACAGAGACGAGGGAAAGGCACTGACCCCACCCCACAAACACACTCCTCCATCTCAATCACTTTAGCACCCCCCACCCCCCAACCGTCAGCTGCTACATCCCAAAGGTATCTAGATAATGCTCTTTAACACGCATTCATATTAACCACTGGCCTTTGCAAATATAGAAAAACCCATCACCAAAACAATTATCCTCTGGGATATGATAAAGTAGGCAATTTCATGCCCTACTGCTTGACTTGTCGGCTGCTAGTCAAGCTGATTTGTAAATCGTGGCCGTACATCATCTTTATTTTTCACTCGTGCATGGCAGAAGATGCAAGACAGTGGGTGTACAGGTGTGTGCATGCGTGTGTCTCTCTGTGTGTGTGTGTGTGTTTGTGTTTGCACGTATTTTGGGGGAGAAATGGTGAGGGTGAAAGTTGAAAAGATTGCCTGTATTGGGAACTGTTTACCCCCCCCCCCATGGCTGACAATAAATCCTTCTAAAAGCTGATTTTGTGTTCTCCAGCATGCAGGAAATGCAAAATTTTTCATCATGCGCCTGTTCACAGCTCAGTTTGCCGTGCTTTGGCTATGTGAATTGATATGTAAATGCAAGCATATGGCTTTTGATGTCTATTCTCGTGCATTTACATATGTTGACATCTCCCCCATGAAAGCATTTAAGCACAGTGGAGCAACAGTTTTCAAAAACAAATGGGTCATCCCACACGTCTTAGTGTGCATTGGGAAGCCTAAATGTATATATCCCTCCAGTCTCCGTGATAAGTCATAAGCCACGAGCAGTGCCTCGCCGATATCAGTGTTTTGCGCAAATACCCTTTTCAGATACTGCCTTTGCCTTGGAAAATTGCCACTGCCATTTAATAAAGGCTTTGGAGAAGAGTTCTTATAATGCTGTTAACACCACAATACACTCATCTCCAAGGGATGGCCTGAGAGTAATAGGCTAAATGACTGATGGCTCTGTCACCAAGGAGTAAATTACATAAAAAGCAAAAGCTTCTTCTTATTACCAACAATAAAGTGCTCAGCACAAACAACCCACTGGTAATGCAACCCACTTTGAAATACCCAGAGCCAGGGTCTCTTTGTCCTATATTTCTCTCAATGTTATGTTTAGGCCCTCTGTCATTACATGCTGGCGTGAGCAGAGCTGTCTGTAATTGTAGCTGTCATATCAAAGGCGGAGCGACCCATCCGTCCGTCTATCAGTGGCTGTGGCCGGAGAGAGAGAGAGAGAGAGAGAGGCTCTGGGTGTGCTGATGTATGGCCACTCAGCTCCCATTCTGCTGCAGCTTGATCATGCGGCTCAGACCTGCGCTCCAGCGTCACAGAGAGAGAGAGAGAGAAACAGTGTGTTAATGTCTGACCAATAGCTTTGCTAGAGCTGCACACACACTGAAGAGGAACAGCAAAACAAAACCAAACAAAAACACATCGCTCACAGGCTGCATTACTGTAATATTATGGGCTACAATTAAATGCAGTATGATATACTGTTTGTATATAGTGTTTCATATATTTTGTATTTTCACACAAACTGTAATGAAATGAAGACACGGTGAGTACACCTAATATGTAGCTATTCCTTAGTGAATCTTGCTTTAGGCAACTTATTTTTTAAAACTTATGCAACCTACTACCCAGGAAACTATCCATAGGCTTACAGCATAGGACTAATATTTGTAATACTACTTGTCCTCCCATGTGCCTGTGTGTAGTGGGAAGGATGTACTGTAAGCTGTGAGTGCTATTCACACTAATGTTGCAAAACACCAATAATGTGAGACTAGAGGCGGAAGCAGTAGCAAATTTGTAGTGTTACTTATCAGTAAACAGTGATGTTGCTATAGGTAGCATGAGACACATAATGATACGCCTCCTGAAATTGCCAGACCTATTTTTACACTGCACTTTCACCCCTGTGTTTTTACTCTCTCTCTCTCTCTGTCTCTCTCTCTCTCTCTCTCTCTCCCCCCATGTTTCCCAATTTACATGATCTAATTGACTAATAGCTCCTGTTAGTGATGCATGAGTTGGGGTAAGTGAAGGGAGACAGGCAGAGGCTTAATAAACAGTGAAGTAGGATGCAATAAATTCCAACCGCAAACTTTCCCCGTCTGATCCCCATTACAGGTGTTGGGCTTTAACTAGGCCCATCTGGAGCGCCTGCTCAGAGCAGGAGCTGCTCCAAATCTGCCTGTCGAATAAAAAAAAAAAACAGGAAAAAAGGAAAAGAAAGAGTAAAGGTAAGTGTTTTGTAGGTTTTTGAAAGTGGTCTGGGTGGAGATCAAGGCTGATGGTTGGACTTGTATCCAAGTTTTAGGTTGGGCTTGTTTTATTGAGGGAAGCTGGCCAGAGAGAGTCGAACTCTTTCAGTAACAAAAGCCGTTTACCTTTGTTTCACTGCCTGCAGCTCAGGCTGCCTCACATGTGATTTTTATTTCACTGCATCGTAACACAGAGTACTCAGCCTCTGAAAACTGAGATGAAAACATACATTTATGATTTATTTATTATATTGGGAGTCACTAGCCCTCCAGTGCAAACAGATCTTTACATCTTTTGTCAACATCACTTGGCCTTCCTGACAGCAAACACCTATTCAACTGACACTCAGAAGCACACAGTTTAAGTAATGCCAGTGAGTTGTATAGTGCCTTAATGTGAATCATCAAGCCATTCTGTATGCGTTAGGAACATGTGCAGTTAAGGCCAACTGTTTTCCATGAGATGGAAAGCTGGCAAATGATCTGTCACATCCTACTGTTGCATTGCCAAAAGCATGGCAGCACAGCTAACAGACCCAGAGTCAGGGAAAGATTGTTTATTGTTGGTTTGTCGAAATCTCTCATTGTAAGTCATGACATTGTCCCACATCTGTCAGAACTCGATGGATCTGTGAAGAAAGGGAAAAAGTATTCAAATGGAAGACTTGCAAATTCTGTTCTTCTCTGCATTAAAATGAGTCGGAAAAAAATGACAGCAATAGGTCCTTCGTGCTATACAGTAATCCTGCTACAACAATGACAGTTTAAAAACCTATTTCTTCAGGGATACCTTGTAAAGCAACTGCTTTCATCTCATGGTTTTTTATACCATGGGACTGACACTGTCACAGAAAAAATGGATGACAAACAAGACTGTGCTGAAGTTCTATGTCACATTTAAAACCTACTACACTCTGGACACACTCATCTTTATTGATCACAGTTGGTTATGGGGAATGATGACACCTGGCTATCAATAGCTTTAAACTGCTGATGCTCATCCCAAAAGAGTGGGTGTGCTTCCTGGCATTACAACGGCTGGGGGAAATAAAACATTTCCAGGTGTACCTTGATCCGCACGGGACCCGCAGAGAGTGACTTCATATTTTGGAGCCCGACTGTAACTGATGTGCAGAGAGCGGAAAATGTGCCGGGGTGTTGAGGGAGGCGTTGAGTGCCAAATTGCATGCACCGAGGCAAATGCAGCCCAGAGAGGTGCAGGCTGGGAAGAGATGCCCATCCAGCAGCTTATCCATACATCTGACTGAGTCTGGAAATGAGAAAAGGTTGGATCGTTGTGTGTTTTTTTTATTCTTGCAGCTTGGAAGTGCCTGGAAGTTTGAAGTTGCAAAAGTCAAAGCAATTCAGAAATTCAACTTCCCATTTGTTCTACATGGTATCTCAGTGTCTCCCCTCCCACCATACAGACTACATACTGTGTTTTTTTTTATTGGAGACTGTAAATCTATTTCCAGTGCACAAGCTCCATGGCCACCGGGTTGGACTGGACTAGGCTGGGCTGGGTTGGGCTGGGCTGGCTCAGGCCAGGAGAAGCCTGCACTGGATCTGAACCAATCCAGTCTTCTCCTCTAGTGCTGGCTGGCCAGCTGCTAAGCCCAACACTCAACCCCCAGAGTTGTTAACATTTGGTCCTCCCTCTAAAAGCCTCTCACCTCAAGGTCTATCTTTGACCCACCACCTACCACACACACCATTTACGTTTCACGGCACGTTAATTGGCTCAAAAAATAGTTAGTGTGAATTACAAGGCAAGGTGAAAGAGTAGTCCTTATCCCCATCCGTTATCCTCCAGAAGTCTCAGATTGATACCAGACTCACAAACATCAGCACATGGATGCAATTATCCTCTTAGCGGGGGGAAGAAGTGGGCGCATTTGAAGGGAGACACAATGAATGGTTCATAAGATGCAGACAGAGCCCCCTTGATGGTGTATCATGTTTTGGGGGCTCACAGAGAATGAAAATATACATACATTATCTCTCATGAACTGCACCTTTAAGAAAATAATTCCACGAGAAACCACATCTTAATGCCATGTTGCAGCAAAAACGGGAAACACTGATGTCATGGAATTAGAATTTTTAAGCAAAGCCTGAATTTTCTTTCTTTCATTTCCTTCTTTTTTCAAATGGAAGAATACAGTGCAAGTTTTCCACAAGGAATGCATGACCTAGACAAAATAATATTCCTCGGATCAGATTTTCTCTCTCTGCAGAAACTGTTTGGTTACAGACTAATCCATCTCCTTATATCTTGTGTGAATGCTGTGTCAGCCTTCCATGTTAAATGCCTCTGTATGTGTGTGTGTGTCAGACAAGTAGTTCAACTGCGATTTGGTATCTCAGCCCTTTCACTTAGATTTGTATTCAAAAACAAGATCCATATCAGCATTGACCTGAGAGAGAAGAGAAAAGTGAGGAGAAGAGAAAGAGAAAGAGTGAGAGAAACTCAACTGGACTGAAAATAGTGTGTGCACTTAGAGCAGGCATCTGGAAACCTTGTACAGCACATTGTGGTGAGGAATCATTGGGCGGATTGCAGACTAGATTTCCTGCATTGTGCTGAATAGCCGCTTGAGGGGAAACAGCCCGTGGACATTGATTGAGACCTTGCCATGGTTTCGCATGCAGCCAGAATGCTGCGGTAGCCCTCATCTAACCACTATGCAGGCTTACCAAGTCCAAGTGGAGGAGGAGGAAGACGAAGGAGAGGAAGAGGAAAAAAAAGAATTCTCAGTTTCCCCTCCTCTTCTGGGCACGGGTGCATTTTTCTTCCATAAAAGAATATGTAAAGATGGCTTGGCAAGGGGCGTGGGCTCCAGGGGTGCTACCCGGCCCTCTCAACGCAAACTGGAGTGAACCCTATGGGCTGCCATGTGCTTTACATTACAGTAAACAGATTGCACTCACTTGTTTATCATTTGGCTGCCCTGATACCCCCCGAATTGACACCCCACCCTACTATTTTTTGAAATGCTTAAAGCTGCTTGTGAAAGTAATTATGCATGCTTTCATTTAGCCGTGTGTTACTTTCTAAGAAAGGTCATTGTGCTGCCGTCTGTTTACCAGACAGCACTTTAGGTGCCTGCATTGGTCTGTAGGAAGGCTGCCTCTGGCTTAAAGGTTAAACCCTGAATTATATTATTTTCAGGGTTATATTATTTTTCTCTTACCCTCCTTCCTTGCCCTTTCCCCTCCATTTTCCATCCACATCACACCCACTCTCCCAAATATTCCTCTATTTTCCATATTTCTCTCTCTCTCTCTTTCATGCAGCCTCTCTAACCTCCTGCAGAATCTCTCTCTTTCTCTCTCTCTCTCTCGTTCTTTCTTTCCTTCCTTCCCTCTCTCCCTTAGCTTTATGCAGGACCAATGCATTTCCCTATTCCTATAAATAACACTGTGTGCACTGTGTGTATGGAGCATAATCACACAGACCTATTAGGCTCAGCTCTGCTCTGGGAGGGAGGGGGGTCTGGTCTCACTGGCACAATAAAACTATCAGGGTAGTCCACCGAGCCACTCCAGTGACTAAAGGATTGGACTCAAGTCCACGCCAAGACAAAACAGCTATTCAGGTAGCACACAGTCATTGCATTCATTCAGCATTCCAAGATATACCTGTATATTTTATTGCAATGGATTTAGCACAGAATATTACAGAGGCAAAAGAGAATGTTTTATATTTTGTGAAGAATGAATGAAAGATTTTTAGTCAGTCAATTTAAAGTCCACCCGAGAGGACACCCAAAAGCTTGAGCTGAACTGCAGATATTCACTCTCTAAAAGAAGGTTCTCTTTTGAGTCTTTGACTTCATAGTCCTTTTTTCCTTAACCTTACACAGCTACAGACCAGAATCTAATAAGTGGCATTCTCAGAGTCTGGAGAAAATAATAAAAGCAAATCGGATTAGTCTCCACATTTGATCTAATCATCCAAGGGAAGATGGCTACAGCAAAGCTTTGTTTTCATTTACAAATAGGTTGACACAATACTATCTTCTGACATCATGATCATTCACAAGAATGCCCCACATTTCTAACAGAGGAGTAGCAATCAATGGCTGTTGTTGTTTTGTTTTTGTGCCTATATTATGTGTAAAATGAATGAAGATCATTAGTGTTTATTAGCCACTTTAGAAGACAAAGTGAAAACTATCTAGCTAGACAGTTATATGTTTTAGCAGCTCAATCAATGAAGTGGTCACTGACATGGTGTTTATAGATGATTTAATTGTGTATATAGGTTCAGCATCCCTATTAGTAGGATTCCCCAGTCACCCATGATTCATCATGCTAGTTCAATTCCAAACATGGACACATAAAAGTGTACAGAGGCATTTATGAGGCTTTGTGCAGCACACTGAGTTCCTGTGTCTGAAAACGCAGCTGTCACTCAACCCTGAGTGCGGACTCCAATGCGCCACTGCACTCTCTCCTGGCCCTGATCAAATCACCTGTGTCATTCCTTGCGGGATTTAAATCATCACCCTTTTCCTATTACATGCAAGGTAGAGAACGGCAAATGAAAGCAATTTGAGAAATGTTCTGAGGCGAAGGAAACCATTTCAGAAAGTGATTAAGCCTAACCAGTTAATTAGACATTTGCATTCCAGGCAAAGCTAACACAACAGCCACGGCTAACGAGGGAAACCGCAAGAGCTATCATCGTCTCTGGCAAATGATGAGTTTGATAATGAACGGGGGGTTTAGGTCTGCTGAAATTATTCCTCTGAAACTGACTTGTTGTGTTGGTCTTTCTTTCTTTCTCTCTCTCTTTTTTATTCCTCCCTTTTTGGAGCACTCTGATGTTGAGGCTCCGTAGCCTCTAGTGGAGCCTCTTTTCCCTCCCACCAGAGTGGGAGAGTCAAGTGGAAATCACGCTATCGGCAGCAAACACAAGTGGCTAATTAGCATTCATCACCCCAAACGGCCCTCCAGTCAAGATGTAAAAACGCTTGCCTTGTCCCCCTCCCCCTCTCTCTCTCTCTGTCATATACACGCACAACTCTTGTTTACAACTTTTACTTTTTGTTTTCTCTCTCTCTCTCTCTCT
>JAGFZM010002146.1:223544-259147 GCA_017657215.1 Limnothrissa miodon | reverse complement strand
CTCTCTCTCTCTCTCTCTCTCTCTCTCTCTCTCTCTCTCTCTCTCTCACACACACACACACACACATACACACACACACACACACACACAGAGAGAGAGAGTGGACACACTCGCTTTCTTTCAGATTCAGATACATATTGCATTTTTCTGATATATTTTATCACATTCAAATATATATAAGAACACACAACCACACATTTCTCTCTCACAAGTGTCTTTGCAAAAACATACAGTATACAGACATCCCAACCTACAGAGCCCTGCCTCCTCCATTCCACACACACATTTGCACTACCCTTGTCATTCTGCTGGCCTACATGAAAGTATTACAATGGAGATGCAATCAACATGAATAGCTTCTACACAAAAACTGACTGAACTACATTGAATATATTTCTATCACAGTTCTACATATAGAAGCATACAGAAGTATAGTATGAGCCCACTTTACTTGAAATTCAGCTCCTTCTCACCATCACCTCATTGTGTCACCTCTGCCACTTGTTGTGACTGCTTCTCACACTTGCAAGTACAATTATAGGAGATCTTATATCATTCACGGCTGTCAGAGAGCCAATATCTAAATATGGGAAACAGTTGGAGACTTGGGTGTCTGAATATATGTGTGTATCATAGACTACTTTTTTCATGATGATGGTATGATGGTAGCCCATTGCAATAACGCAGTGCACCTATAGCTATGCTGACCACTAAGCAGTAATTTCTTTCACCTCCTGCTACAACCTCCATCTACCTAAGAGCCATAGGGATTTGTGTTTTGAAATAGATTAGCTTTTAGTAAAGTAAACAAAACTTATGTGAAAAACATTCACTCTATTTAGAGGTATGGACTAACCTCGATTAACTCTTGTTACACACACACACACACACAGAGAGAGAGAGAGAGAGAGAGAGAGAGAGAGAGAGAGAGACACTTACTTGCATAGCTGACCTCATAATTTACACAGTGCACAGGGCAGCTCTGGTGGCTTTCCTCCTTTGACTTTTATTACCTCCGAGATGAAGCATTCCAAGGATGTGAAGGCATCTGGTATCATTTGGTCAACTGATTCCTTTTACTTTGTATAAATGCAGCTTTGTAGGCTTCAGTGGGTGGCCTCCTGCTGGATGAGTTTCTTTTTTCTTGATTTTGTTTGTTTTTCTCCTTGTCAGAAAAGAACAAGTGAAGAGCGAGCCCCATGCAGTGCCTTTCTTTCTCCCACTGTAGCAGAATTTCAGCCCCAGCCTAACAGTTGGTGTTATTTGGTGTTATTGTGATATTTGCACAATAAACTACCGGGATTGAATGTGGCATTGGTCTGCATGCAGGTACTGTAAGTGGTTATACCACCATTCCTAATTCCAATATATATAGGACAATCAATGCCAAACTGAGGCTGGTACGCAACCAGTGTAATCATGGTGGACTGTGTGCAATTAAATTAGGTAAGGATGTGCACTATAAACCCCTGTATATTAACTTTTGAATTTCTAGCGCAAGCTTTATCGTATATTCTGGCATCTCTTTGTGACCTCTAAATGTGACAGTATATAAATATTGATGGAGAGGAGATGTCTGATATGCTGATAAGGTCGGCCATATTAGACTTCTGGATAGTGTTTTATGCCTTGAAGTCATGATGTATGCATTTGCTCAGCTGGATTTGGGAGGGACACAGAGAGTGTCACTGTGACTTCCCACATGCTGAGCCCCCTATAATTGTAACATCAAAGCAACATAAAGAGGTTTAAATGGGATGTGATGCACCGGGTGAGTGCTTGACCCCGGAGACTCCTTTTAAAACAGCAAGGATGAAATGGATGAATTTCCTCGACGGGTAATCGCCCAGACTCCAGAAATATTGAATTAAGTGGCACCGTAATTTAAGCATGAAGCCAATTTTTGGAGCGTGGCCGACACCCAGTGTGGCATTCGCTCGAGAGCCTGAAACTCTCCACCGCCATGCGGCCATCGCTCCCAGCAATGAAACGCCGCCTTCGTCTGTACCAAGCAAATAACTACTCTGCCCACGCAAAGGCAAGGATGAAAAGCAGCGGCCCTTCTGACATTTATGGCCTGTGTCCTGTTCCCTGCCTTGGTCTCAGAGAGCAAAATAAACACCGACACGCAGCTGGGGATCAGATTCCGTTCTCCATTTCAGGTGAGACTCAGCTTTAGAAACCTTAGACTGGCCGCTTAGTGTTTTTTTTTCCCCCTTCTTCCCTTTTTTCCACTAATGTCTGAAATTGGCTACTCTTTCAAGATAAAGGAGGATTTTCAAGTGAGCCCTGCATTATGCCTGGCTTTATACCTAGCCGGGAATTGCCAACTGCTGGTGGCTTGGATTTCAAAGTAGGTTGGTCAACAGTGTCCAGTTTGGCCAGTACCCCTCTAAAAATAAATAAATAAAACAAAAGTAAAATATTGAGCAAAGCAACATGATCCACAGGCCTGTAGTTCAATGGCAGTCCATTTAACTGAACCAGTTATCCCTTTTGCCACCTGAGACACCATAATCAGTTCCCCACAATAGAAAAAAATAAAAATAAATAAAACAAAAATAAATAACTGAGCAATGCAACATGATCCACAGGCCTGTAGTTCAATGAGGGTCCGCTTAACTGAGCTAGTAATCCCTCTTGGCACCTGGGACACCATAATCAGTTAGTGCAGACTGCTTCACAGTGATGTCTAAGAGACATTCAATGAGGATGGTTGGAACTGACTGTTTCTCAAAACTATTGGAGGCTACTGACGGATTTATTGTTATTTGTTTATGTTCATGTGGATGTTTCTTAGGTGGCCTCATTGATTTTGATTTTCTCTATACAACAGCAGCAGCATTTATAAGCCCACTCTAGTCTTTGTCATTTGGCATCCTCCAGTGATGCGTCTGGCTTGGCGACAAAGGTCTTGATCAAAGAGCTCAATCAACCCCCCCCCCCCCCCCCACACACACACACACACTCTTCGCCATGCTTTCTGTCTCACATAAACAGAATAATTATGGTAATCAAAAACATATCAGGCAGGTGATGATATGGCATCAGGGGTCTCCGATGTGTGATTTGTTAAACATCAGAGACGCTTTGGAAATGCCCACTGGAAGGGCACCACGGCGTCCGGAGGGTATCATTTTTCACAAATCACACCGAGCTAATTCCGCATTAGCTGCAGCATTTTTCCCACTTTATGCCCCCCCCACTATCGCCTCAGTGCTGCAGCATGCCAAAGGCACGAGTCAATGGAGCAATGGGGCTGGCATGCAAGCGACAGCGGTGAGTGTAAGTTAATCCTTATACTCAATATTGCACGTCCCGCGAGGACAATATGAAAAATAATTGTTTACGCAAAGGGCTCCAAAGCAGCTCCATAATCCAACAGTTTTTCCGTCATAGATCAAACTAATGTCTTTATTATCAATAGAATCCACTGCCACGGCATCTGAGCAGGGAAAGAAATCCTTTGTCCCGTGTAAGACAGATGGGTTAACTGAATTCATTTTCCAAACCACAACTAAATATCTCAGACGAAATAAACACACATCAGGCATCCGGAAGCATCAATGCTAACCACATTTATTTAATAGTTTTGCATTACACAAAACATACTTTCCTATTTGAATTGGATTCCCATGTTAAGCAAGGCGTCCAGTGAGTGCCAGTGGAGGGCTGGAGAGTGGAGTGATCCTAGGCCAACACTTAGGGCCATGTGAGAGCTGGCCTGGGCCAGGCCCTGCTCCGTGCAGCCAGTCCAACGCTTGTGCTTGCACTTCCGTCTCAGTTAAAGAGCTATAGCTCTCGTCTGCCTGCCAGTATAAAATATGGAAATCTACAGCCTATGTTTTTGAAGATCTGTGCAACGCTGCAGGATCCAAATTTAGCCTGAAATCCAGTGTCTGTTTTCATGGTAGGACCATTGCACAGGAAATGAAAAGAACTCAGCTGTTTTTGTTGTTGAATTTTTGTTGTGCCTCAGTTTGGGTACTCACATGAAGCATTTAAATGAAGCCAGAAAAGTAATCCTCGATTTATCTCACTTAACTGTTGCTATCTTACTGTTGCTATGATATATAATTTAGAATGGTGTTGCAGCACTGCTGAAACAGATTGTTATGATGCAACTTTATCAGAACAGAAGATCAGATTGTTTTGGTCACAGACGAGTTTCATGTTTGGAATGAAAACTACATTAAAAGAAGAGGAAGAAAAATATACAGTTGGTTGTTCTAAGAGTGGACTTATCTATTAAAAGCAATTTTCATTCTGCCAAAGGCAAAATAAAAATTTATTTTCTTTCTTTTAGTCTTGTATTTTATTATCACAAACATTTAGTTTCACTTGGAGAGCTATAGAGTTGCAGTTAGTAGCTACACAGTCTGGATACACAAATAATATTCTCCAACGGAGCTGACAATAACATGTAATAACAACAATTACATGCTAAAAAATATGTTAAAAATACATCATACATTTCACTGGAGATTGTGAGTGTGCCTGTCCTGTTTGTTAAAGCATGAGGGCCCATTAGCAACATGCTGTTAATTATTGGTACCAAACATCAAAAAAGGCATTGCACACACAGGCCAGTTTTAGCACTGAAAAGGTGAAATTAAATGCTACCACTGTGCAGGCATGTAGTGAAATTACACTCTGTTCAACACCCAAAAGCTCCAAACATTAAAAAATGGATTCTCATGTCGTGATTTTGACAGCAACTCAGACATCACATCATGCCAATGAGTTTGAGTTTCCTATAGTGAGCCATGTTGCCATTCATTTCACTACATCACCACATGACACTAATATGTAGCACCCATGGGACCCAAAGAAAATAAACCAGGTCACATGCTTTGCTGAAATTGAACTTCCATTTCTAAAGGAGGGAAGCTGAAGGTTGGGGGGGGGGATTTTTCATATTTAATATCTTGCAATCACCCGATATTCCACTGGATGGTCACACATTATTAAACTGGTGTCGGGAGATCTGTGATAAAGGACATCAAAGCTACAACAAGGGGACTGTGCCATTTGCCACATGAGGGGAGGAGAGAGGAGGAGGGGTGATGGAAATAGAAAGCTCTGAATTGAAAACCACATGGTCAGTGGTTTTATTATCTCTACGTTCAGTTCCCTAGAAAGAGCAGAGCATACCTCCCGTGCACTTGCTGTTTGAAACTGACATAAAGAGGACCAATCCAAAACAAAAGTCCATTTGCAATTAATTAACCCAAACTAATTTTGAGACTGGTCTCCTTCACTTGAGTTGTTTTGGTTTGATTTGTCTAATTTATTCATCTTTAGTACTTATAAATAATGGACCCAGTGGATTAAGAGTTACCTTTTAATATATTTATGTATGTACATGTACTTTAATATCTACAGTACTTAGGAAGATAAAGTCCAGTAAAAACTTGCACACACACACACACACACACACATCCTCAAGACAATACTCAATGAAACAAACACTAGGATACCTTTGAAATGCAATCTGTGTTCCCCCACCATATTCTATCCCCTCTCTTTGAGGGAGCAGGGAGTTGACCCTAAACCGGCTGGCTCTCTCATCCCTCCCCTCCCTTGTACACCACAGCGCACCCATCCTCCCCCCTCCGCTTGACGTGACAGCCTCTCAGCTCCTCTCCTCTCATCCTGCTCCGCTCCTTGACTGGACCTCCCATCAGGGGCCTGTGTGCCGTTTGAGGCCCACCTGTCACGTGCAGGAGGAGAGCCAGGCTCCTCTCATTAGGACTGGCCTCACACAGTGGTGTCACAGGTGGTGGCAGCCTGAGAGGCCAAAGGCAGAGGGAGGCCCCTGCTCTGTCTTAAGCTCCGTCTCTGCCATCACACACGGAGCCCCGCCATGCCACACACTTGTGCTGTGAAAACCAGACGACAGCTCTCACACAACATGGAAGAGCATGTACACAGTCTCTCACTCTCTTTCTATCTCTTATTTCTTTCTTTCTTTCTACACACACACACACACACACACACAAGCATAAATGCACACATGCACATGTATATAATTAAATCTGACAAAAGCGACACAATTGGGGGTTATGTTTTAGATGCATTACCTACAGTACCACGCTAAGCTCTTCTAATCTAATACAGATACAATTGCAATTTTTGTGTTATTTCTCAAGATGCCAAATTTGGATCAAATCAATCTATTTTATGACATCCGAGAGATTCCTTATCCTAAACAGGTCTCACAGCAGCGTAGCAACAGGGGCCAATTTGCATTTTGAGAAATTGTTAGGGGCCCAATCATAGACCTGCACTGTAAATCACAATCACTGCACACGCATCCCACAGTTAACAAATTAAAACGTTAATTTCAGCCATGACTGCCTCATGATAAAGCATAAACACCTCGGAAATATTGCATGCAAGTCTAACGTCCCCAGAACCAGCAGACGCAAAAATAATATGATGTGTATATATTGGATATAAACTGCATTTGTGCGTCTGCTGAAAATCACACATTCAGATTGTGCATGAATCTTGCCTGTATTATATGGATGTCAGAAAATGGCCCCAAGGGGAACTGCATGATTTTATAAAAATAGCATTAGTCAAGTGCTCCAGTAATTTGGGGCTTTTCACAAGTCCCTTGGGATATATGACTACAGTCCAATTACTGGTGGACAAATAGCCAATATGAATTTGATCAGTACGAACACACACACACACACACACACACACACATCAACATCCACAACAACAAAATACCCCTGCCCTAGAAACAAACAATATTATGGTACTACATGGGAACAGTGAGGCATTCATGGCCAGTGATTTTGTGCATGTATTTGTGCACAGTGATTTTGTCATGCTGGTTTGTGTTTGTTCCCTATTTTCCTGTTTCATTATGTTTCAAACACACACACACACACACACACACACACACACACACACACACACAGATGTATCCTATTTTATTTTATTTCTTTCTACCAAGTTATCTAAATCCACAAAAGTGTCATCCTTTCTTGTGCACAGATTACATCTGTACATGTGGCACAGAGAGCATGGAGATCTATGCAGTCTTTTATCTCAGCAAAGACAAAGAGCATTACTTGCATGAACTCAAACACACAC
The DNA here is from genome assembly GCA_017657215.1 of Limnothrissa miodon. Taxonomy (NCBI): domain Eukaryota; kingdom Metazoa; phylum Chordata; class Actinopteri; order Clupeiformes; family Clupeidae; genus Limnothrissa; species Limnothrissa miodon. The sequence continues at coordinate 252,037 of JAGFZM010002146.1, read as the reverse complement.
ACACACACACACACACACACACACACACACATATATATATAGTCTAGAGTACATGTCCTCCTCCTCTGATGTGTCTGAAGCGTTGCCGTTGTGGACAGTTGCAAATACACAGTAGGCACAGAGACCCGCTCCATAAGGCCTCCAGGGAGGATCAAGTAGGAAAATGGCAGGGGCCCCACACTCTCAGCCCACAGCAATTCACACTAACACACACACACACACTCACAAGAGAAAAAAAATTACACACTCGACTGATGAATCACTGAGTCCTGCAGTGAAGACACTTCAGTGGCTCCTTGTCACTTTACATGGTCTTACGGAGCATTACAGCATCACAACAGGACCTCGCCCAGCTGCTCATCCCACCTCAGCTTGGCTGCTGTCCATGCCAGCCGAGGAGCCCTCCAGGCACTATCGGAGCCTGCCCCACACGCCACGCGTCCCACTGAGAGCACACGATAACATCTCTTGCTGCTTCGGGAGAGAGGTATGCCGGACGGCACCACTGAGCTTAGCTAATTTGCTACCCAACTTGGTTAATTGGTAACGAATTAATTAGTCCCTCAGCAATGTGACTGCAGTTTGTTTTCCCCACAGCTTAATCATTCTAATTACCTAATATGCTTTAAATGGATTGACGCTTCATGCCGGGCTGTCTCCAGGATTTTGCAAGTGCCTATTACACTATATCAAAAATGACAACATAGCAGGGTTCCTATATATTAGCTGCAGCATAATTTATGTTGTTGCTTTTAAAATTATACTATTTATCTAATTTCACCACAACATGACTGACTTCACTGTTATACTGTAATACATTGAGCATATTACACTTTTAAATCACGTTGTTTCAGTAACAATGTATACACAATTTAACAGCATCATTGCAATGTTATACTAATACATAGTTATATGAAGTATTTCATAAAATTACATTTCATGTAATTGTTGCAATGTATATTCGTCTGTGTCCCTATTTCCTTTCTCTGTCTGGCCTGAAAAAGCGCAATCACCAGCGTTGACAATGGCCATTTCTGTTCCTCTCCGTAAGTAAACACCTGGAGGTTAGCTGGCACACTCCCTTGTTTGTTTAAAGCTCAGTCTCGTTCCTTGTGCCCTCCTTCTAAAAACCCAGCATTATTTTCACTTTCGCTTTCATTTCCACAACACCAGATCGATTTCCTCCTAATAAAACAACCTACATCATAATACCGACTGTGTCAACATCCAGGTAGAAAATCCTGCTGGATAAATCACTTTAGCTCGGCCCAGTGCTGTTATCCTTCCAAGTCAACAGGCTATTGATGCCGAGATATCATAATAAGTTAGTGGACCCCTGGGCCACAGAACTCAGGAAGCTCCCCCCGTGCTAAAGGTCTGAACTGCCTTTCCGCACTGGCTCTCCTCCCTGGAGCTGCAGAGGCCCATGGGGATGAACAGCGTTCTAATGATATACTGCACCCCCCTCTGCTCAATGCATTAAACGCTCTTGTGAACACTTCCAAATGTGGCGTGGGTGGGAAATTCAGTGCATGGATAGAGTAGTTTTCTCCCCCTAAAAAAAAAAGAAAAGTATTGTTACCAAAGACTTGGGCGTTGAAGGCATGCCAAATTAGTTTCTCATATGATTTCACACACATCTATTTGTCGTGTTCCACTCTTTCTCTGTCTGTTTCTTCCCTGTCTTTTCCACACTGCACCCCATTCACACCCACAGATTTCTGCATTCCCCTGACTGGCACAGCATAACTCAATGAAAACTAAATTTAATCAACTTCAAAACTAGTAGGTCAATTGGCATATGACTTGCATTATGCTGGAGTTAAGCGTTTGATGCAACAGTAATTGAGCATGACTACAGGAATACTGCAGGGTGCTATTGGCTATCTTTCAAAAGCAGCAGAAACATAACAGACCTGCTATTGAGTGCCAGATCGGAAAAAAAGACGAGGAAGAAAGAGATCTGTGACTTTTAAAAGAGATTGAAACATTTCAAGAGTCACCGAATGGTTAATAGGCCTTTTGATGTGGTTGTAGTCTAGTTTTTTTCTAGATTGAAAGCTATATTCCCATGACATGGCGTGCTACTTGACTCATCTGTGCTTATCAATAAGTTATCAAATGACTTGGACTTGCTGTTCCATAACTTCAGACTCAAAAGATGACATGATGGTAAAATTTGTGACTCAGTGAGTTTGAGAGTTTGAGACTGGATTTGGACTGGATTATGACAACATAATTATCTTCCTTTATAGGCTTAGAATTGCTAGTGTGTGTGTGTGCGTGTGTGTGTGTGTGTGTGTTTTGTAATGGACCACGTAGTCATTTCAAATATTTGTCATTTTCTCCTTCCTTCTCTCCCTCTCCTTTGGAACTTGTTCCTCTTAAGCTGTGATCCGATGTTCTGTAATAGAACTTCTGTAGGAACTGTATGCAGTAGCACATCGTAACTCACTTTTGTGCAAGGAAGGGGGTTTTGACAAAAGGCTGTTTTATGCACACCTCCTGTGGGCATATGCCTGTGGAAGTTGTTCATGAAGATTTATTCATGTGCTCCTAAGTGACTCTGGGACTGGGAGGACAAAAAGAAAAGGAAAGAAAGGAGAGAGAAAGGAAAGAAAAGGAAATAAAGACGGTGAGCTGTTTGTCATCAGCCAATGCCCTTTAAGCACATAATTCAGCATACTCCCACACATTTAGGGGTCACCCTATACTCCACTGACTGCACCCCCCAAAAACACCCTCACCTAACTGACCTCTAACCAGACCCCCCCCCCCCCCCACACACACACACACACACACACACACACACACACACACACACACTGTAAAGGCAACCAAGGGACATGTTTTATGTTCCCTGACCCAGAGTTCCTCGCGTACCCCTTCCCCTTCCTCCTGCCGCTTGATCTCTGAACGTCTCTTTTGGGGAATGTAAGTTGACAAGGTGATAAACGACTGATGCAGAGTGTATGGTAATTTAATATTTGTATGTAGCTTACGATGGATGGTCTATTCATGTGTTTAAAGTGTGTGCATATTGGTAGGTGTGTGTGTGTGTGTGTGCATATACATGTGTGTGTGTGTGTGCATGTGTGTTTTCATGTGAGAATTCCTATTAGATAGTTTCTGTGATGGAGTACTTAACAAGTAAGCCTATATATGAGAAAATGTGCATACTGTGACTGCAGGCTCAAAATAGTAACCAATTTACAAATTTCATTTTTCAAACATCTACATCCCAAATGTGGTTAATATTACAGACATTGCAAGATACAGTAAAAAAGTTAAAAAAAAATAATACTAAAGTGTAGGCTATCTATTTCTCTACCTACTGTGTGTATTTATTTATCTATACATGCATAAATGTGTTGAAAATCTAATGTATTGAATGTAATGTAATGTATGAAAATGTACCGTATTTTCCCGCATATAACGTGCACGCTCTACGCGTTTTTGCAAACCGCTATATAAGTTTTTGTTTACACACCTCAAGTAGCCACCTCTTAAAAATTTTACAAGGTAGATATAACACAGTGAAAATATATCTTGGCTACTTGATTTAAATTACCGGTAAGTGCATAGGATTGATCCAATCCGTCATAGCTTTAGAACAGGGGCCGGCAAATAAATTTGGACCCGGGCCAATTTTTTTTGACAATTAAATTGCGGGCCATCATCATCAGGCAAACCATGCTTTCCTACTGGAAAAAAAAAAACTTTATTAGCTAATATCATATCATAGGCATATATCCTACTCTATTTATTAAAAAATAATTTACATTCATTTGAAATGACTGCATTTGAAAAGCTCCTGTCATTCGTCATTCAACAGATAGGCTTAGCAACCTGACTAGCTAATGATTTGGCTATGCATTAGTAAAGTTGCTCATTCTCGCATTCGTTTCTGTTTGGATGTGTGAAACACTCAAGATTCTTAGCTAGCGAAGCAAAAATGTCACTGTCCAAAGCGACGGAAAGTTGTTAGCGAATGTAGGACGTACAGAACAAAGAAGAGTGGAAGGAAAGGTCTGCGTTCAGCCAACCTGAATTTATGAACATCCAACATCTCATCTTATATTGGAAGGCACCATGAGATCACTTGCTAATTGGTGCTCTTTATTAAGCGCTATGAGACCTGTCTTATGTAATATGCGCCATACAAATGAAATTGAATTGAATTTAGTTTAATTTAATTGAAGCGCTGACGACTGGATATAGGCTACAAAGAGCTGCAAGATCCTGGTTCGGGCACTTACAGCGCAGCAAAAAGTTACAAATGCGTCCCTCAACGCAGCATGGATTCTCACAACAACAGGCTACTGACGCAGAGGTTATTAAGGAAGTGATAGTGTAATGAAATCTGCCTAATTCGTTTTTGACAGCAAATATTATACGTTTTTATTTTAATCAACCTCATGTGGCGGGACAGATATTATTGACGGCGGGCCAATTATGGAATTGTATTGGACTTCTTTGTTATGTCATCATCGTCGTGGGAATGAGATGCCATGTTGGAACAAAGAATATGTATTACAAATGAGCTCGCGAGTTAGTGAGTTAGAATTCAACAACAACAGGAATCACAAGTGAAATGGGCAGCATGCGCAGTATAGGCGTGGGTACGCTATGCAGATTTTTTTTTACATAATTGCTTTGTCCCCGTGTGCTATACGCGTGTGCGCATTATACACATGTGCGCATTATATACGTGAAAATACGGTATATAAAATGTCTTGTAGGGTAAATAATACAATTTTGTCTGGCATTTGTCCTTCCTCAGCCATGCACACAGAAGGCCTAATGTGTGGTCGTCCGGAGGAGGCCAAAGCTGCCTATGAGCTGCTGACTCTTCTCTGAACAAACAAAGACTGCTTTGCTGTGTTTGGGGTGAATGTAATATTGTCATGGTTAAACTTCAACTAATCCTAGTAATCTGTGCAGCAGGCTAATCATTGTGTGGCAAATGATCTAAGTGTCTGTACATGGTCATACACAAATAATATGTGGTAGTTAGCATTCACTCTTCCTACTGGTCTATACATGTTTTATTTGATTAGTAATTGCATTCAGTTTAAATGGTACTGATTCATTTGAGTCTATTGCTTCCTGTTAAATGAATCATCCGTTACTCCACCAGTTCGTGTATTTCTCTTCTCCTTTGCCATACCACTCTGCCACACACACGCTTTTTAGCTGATAAACTACTATGTTTGAGGTCAACCTATTCATTTAATGGAAGTCAGATTTATCATCGTTTCATACGGTATTTGCCATTAACTTTTCTGCACCTCTCAAATCTTACTGATACCCTTTATCCTTGGGGTCATTTTAAACCCCAGCTGAATAATTGGTGATTGTACATAAATTATTAGAATTTATACTACCCAAATTTGGTGAGAGGTATATCGAATGTGTTTTATAACCACCATAAAAAGCCTAGAATGCCCCCACCAACCTCACCCCTTCATGAACCCAGAATATAGTACCTGTTATGTGCATATACTGTAGCTAGGCCAGCTGGCACCCTGAAACTTCATTTCCCCTGGGTTCACGGTACGACTGTAACAGAGGTCATCCTCTGCACTACATATCTAAATGCACATCAAGACTCATTCGTTACACATGCCTTGTTTCTCTATTATCTAAGCATACAACATGGGCCGAACACACCTTTTGACTATACACTCATGGCAAAATAACCCAAAGAAGTCTTGCAAGTCCATCACATCCAAGTGTTTACAACTGTAAACATACAAGCACATTCCTCAAGGTTTGTCATCTTAACTATATAATCTGTAGGTTTGCTGGAGTTATGAAGAGCTCATGTGTTGCTTTTACATTGTGCACACAGCCTTTCTAGTGGGGCTGCAACCACAATATCATGTTGTTTAGCAGGGGAGACTGACCATATCAGCTTTGTTTGGAAAGTAATGCTATTGCATACAGTATGTATGTATATATATATATATATATATATATATATATATATGTGTGTGTGTGTGTGTGTGTGTGTGTGTGTGTGTTTGTGTGTGTGTTATAGAGTGCCGGGCTTTTCTAGTGCTTTGCCCCAAGGCAGAGCGGTGACTACTCTGCATGGCCTCAGCTTCAGTGCTGCTCATTTTTCAGCCCTCTTTCAAGTGCATTTACCCAAATTACACCCGGCAGTAAGAGTTTCATTACAACACAATAAATAACAGACCATCAGCACCGCAGTACAAGACCCTAATATTTCATTACCTCTCCCCTCTCTCACCCTCCGCACCTTACATTTTATCTTCCCCACCCCCCGCCCCCTCTCTCTGTCTATTTCTTCCTCTCTTCTCTCTTTCACACATACACACACGCACCTCATCTGCATTGCACACATTCACCAATTAAAGACAGCCAGAGAAACATGACTCTCGCTATTAGAGAAGCCATAAAGAGTCACGCAGCTGAAAAAAATGTCACTCCAAACACAATGGAGAAGAGTGTAATTCATGCCTAATGGTTGTCAGGAGTAATTATTGTCTTTGGGATGTCTCGTCTATTGTTAGCATGAAATGGGGAGTTGCTAAAGTATTAAAAAGCAATTACTGATAAGGCCTCAGTAATTTTATGGCAGGAGCCAATGATTGTGATGACTTGCAACTTTGACTTTTTTTTTGCATGCGGAGGTAGTTGGAGTCAGTGGCTGTATTGGAGGACACAGGGTGCACAGTGGGTGTTACTTCTTCTTCTACTCTGTCTTTTCATCATCAGCATGGGAGGGGGAGGGAAGCCTTATTCATGTTTGGACTTCTTATCAGTGTCTGGTGAAATTAATTCTACTGCAGGGCAACAGAGTGATTATCTCAGCAAAGAAGGAAAAGAAAAAAAAATGGAAGATAGAGAAAGAGAAAGAGTGAGAAGGAGATAAAGAGAGAGAGAGAGAGAGAGAGAGAGAGAGAGAGACAAAAATCAAGGACTTTGGAATTTCCAGGCTGCAGGGTTTTCATCAACAAGATTACGATTTGTAGAAGGGAGGAAAGAAATGTTGCATTTTCTCCAGGAAAGAGGAGCTTGTGGAACATGTTCCCAGGGGGCTGATGTGGTTAATCTCCCTCAACAAGTGTGCAGCTCCCATCTCTGGTATCACCCCCCGAATGTGGGGTGCATGAAAATTTACATCTGATATTCTCTGGACATCCTCCTGGAGGACAATTATGCTGATAGGATCTTTAGAGGCCTATTAAGAATTCTTGTCTGCTCATTCCTAGATGTTCATTTTTAGAGAGAAAGTCATTTTAATATGGAATGTTTGTACAGTTTGTGTTCTTTGTTGAATTCAATTCACAGTAATCAAAACATTTATCTGTAATTCTTATAAACCCTTTCTGTGCACTATATATATATATATATATATATATAATCTGTAAAATTGCACGGATTGTCACAACCCTTTGACAATGGAAAACCAATTGAAGAGAAAATGTTTTCTAATTTTATTTGTTTGAAAATACTCACATGTAAACTATCAATTTATTGGAATATGTGTGAGTGTGTGTGTATGTGTCTTTTTGTGTCTGTGTGCTATTTCCTGGCTAAAGCATTGTCCTGTTGACGTTTCCTTTTTCCCCTACACACTCTTCTCTTGCTGCAGCCAATACCATTACACACTGCACATCCACTCGGGACACACAGCACTCTCTTCCCTCTCCAGAGAGACCTGTGCAAGCTACCTTTCATTTGGGTCTCATCTGCTCTCCTCTCCTCTTCTCTCTCTTCTTCTCCTCTCCTCCTCTTCTCCTTCCTTCTTCCCATCTCATCTCATCTCCTCTCATTCTCTCCTCTCTTCTTCTCCTCCCCTTCTTCCATCCTTCCCTCCCATCTCATCTTATTCTCTCCTCTCCTTTCCCCCATGCTTCTCTCCTCTCATGCGCGCCGGCAGAGAGATGTGTCGTTGTCCCGAGTGGCGGCCCATTTTTCCCAGTGCCTTGGGCATCAGCCAGGGCTCCACAGCCAGGTGGAGAGGAGGAGTAGAGGAAGGCAGAGGAAGAGCATTGGGAGGAGGAGGAGGAGGAGGCCTGGAGGGTCGAGCTGTGGTGGTGGTGGTGGTGCTAGCGGGGCACCTCTGGGCTCTGTGTTACTCGTATGGTGATCCGAGAGGCCCTCCAACTGCCTGGCGGAACAAAAGGCCGCTGCAAAGTCAAACGCCTTTGTGCTCTAATAGTGGGGTGAACACTGAAGCCCACAAAAGGCACAGTCACTTGCAATTACTTAAGAAAATCAGCTTACAGCCTGGCCACCTCCAGGCCTTATTGGCTCGTTAACTGACTCCAAAAGGCAGTGTCTTGCATCAAAGATGGCCTTTTATTGCTCCCACTTTATTATACCGCAGGATGTCTTTACGAACATACCTGTACAGGGAATGTGCAGTTACTACCGTATTTCACTTATATAGGCTACCATATTTCAGTATTTACCATTACCATAAATACCAAAGAAACATTTTTTTTTTTTTCTGATCCCTTAGGATTCGTCACATTGGCTAATGTGATTAAACTTTCAAATCTGAGGTCAAGTTGATGCTTTAACTGTTAAATACATCATAACAGCTTTTATGAACAAAGCCTCAGGATAATAAAACATGTATACATTAGGCTAAGAGGGTGTCTGCCAGTCGTATATATTAGTTATTTATAGACCTTCACACAGCTGAGTGTGCAATTTAAACATGAATGGCCCGTGGTACAGTTTGTTCAGTCCACTATGGCATCATATGGAACATACAGGAAAGGTCAGCATCAGCGCTCAGAGCCCTGGGAAAATACGCTACCAAAACATCAGTGATTGTCAGCAGAAGCAATGAAGTATTCAGAGAGCACATTCCATAGGTCTGGCTGCCATTGTTTACTGCAGAGGTATGGGGTAACACATCTCTCATGCGTCCCAACCAATTAGGGGTTAAAAACAGGAAATTGCACATCAGGCGTGGAATGGTTGAACAGCTCTGCTAATGGGGCTGCACGGAGGCACCACCTGTGGAGTACATTACTTGGTCAGTCATCCCTCCGTAATTGCAGTGCTTTGCTACATCCTCGCTCGTTGCACTACAAAAGACTCTGGTCCATGTCAGAACATGGTGACATAACCACATTTTTTTTCTCTCCTTCCATTCATCCCCCCCCCCCCTTTCAATCTCCCTCCCCTCTGTCTCTCATTCCAGACTGCCTGCTCTCTCGTTTAATTGTCTTTTGCTGTTCACTGTCGTACTTGACCTTCATCCCTCTGGGTCGCTGTGATTTGCTGCTGCTGCTGCTGCCGGTGCTGCAGCCACCGGGCTCATTTCTGGCCCATCATGTGTTTGCACATGTGTGCGTGTGCCTGTGTGTGTGTGTGTGTGTGTGTGTGTTTACTCCTGTACGTATATGTCGGCGGCTGCATGCGTGTGTGTGTGTGATAGGGGTGAGCCTAATTGCAGGCACAACAACACCCCGTGCCAGTGTTGACAATCTCGCCTTATTAGATCCCTGCCTGAGTGTCCACATTCCTGGTGGATGGGGGTGGGGGGTGGAGGATGGTGGCGTGGAATGAGGGCCATTAATATTCACAGCATCCCTACACATTATGGAGGCCGTAAATGGAGGGGAAGATTACCATGGCTGCTGCTGCGGCTAGCGGATACTGTGGGCTACGGGAGGGGAGGAGGCTTTTTATTAAACAAGCCACAAATGAGACAGGGAGAGAGAGAGGGGGAGACAGCAGTGGGAAGATGGGAATGGGAATTACGTGAAACGACTGGAAGGGCGTGGACAGAGTGAAAACTGGAGGAGAGATATTGACATGGATGGAGAGAAAGTGCGATAAGATCAGGTGAAAAGATCAAAAGAGATGGAGAGTCACGGAGGAGGAGATGATAGAGAGAGCTGGAAAAGAAATATGTGTGTGTGAAAGAGAGAGAGAGAGAGAATATATATGTGCATGTTTGTGTGTGTTGTTTGTGGGAGAGAGAGTGAGATGAAGAAGAGAGGGGAGGTGGAGAAGAAATAGAAGAAAGGGAAGATGAAAGAAAAAGAAAGAGACAGAGAAAAGAAGAGGAAGGGGGATTAGAAGCAAAGAGAATAGGAGAAAGAGAGAGGGAAATGAAGGGAGAGAGAGATGAAGAAAGAGAAAAATAGAGATGGAGACAGGGCAAACAGGGGAACACTGTCACTGCAGCTGTCTCCCAGATGGCCCCTGTGCTAAAAGCAGGATTGTTTAGAGAGAGAGCAGAGGGAGGGTCTGGATGGAGGGATGAGGGAGAAATGAGGTGTGTGTGTGTTGGGGAGGGTTGGGTCAGGGACAGATAATTAGGTAATGGTGTCGCTGTTTACAATTTCTCCATGATGCATGTGCAGGTAATGCGGTTAACCAACACTGACCTGATTCCCAGAGAACAGCGCAAGGTAAACCCAATTGCACTTGCAGATGGTCTGCTTAATCACATGCATCACATATGAGCCCTGTAGCACAGCTGCCATCTTGGAATAGGAAGTGGTCCCAGGTCTCTTGTTGAGAGCTAATGTAGTTATTGACACCAGTCTGGCTATTGGGGTGATTTAATAACATCAGCCCTGCTATTGAACAAACACACATAAAATGACTGAAAAGCAACAATATTCATTTACAGTAATCATCACATATCCACCAACGCTAGTGTAGAGATGTTAGTTTGATAGAGGAGAGCTTTATTAAGAGAATTTAATGGCAAAGAAGGTGAAATGGAATGCAACCTCTATTACCCCTCTCCTCACTCGCTCTCTCTCTTCCTCCCTCTCTCTCTCTCTCACACACACACACACACACGCACATACAGTACACACACTAGTGTTTCCCCCTTGGCTCTCACAGAGGTCAAACAGCCCTTCCAAATGCCTCTCAAGCATTCCCCAGTGTTTATTTTTCCTGGCGCCTTGTTTACGCGGCAGCCCGTGCGCCACCGCTGCGGCGCAGAGCACACCGTGCCACGGCACAGCCGGCCTCATTTGCATGCCCGACTGTGCCCTCCTCTCCCCCAGATGCCTGGCCCTCTGGCGCACACTGGCATTGTTCGCAGCCCATCTTGTGGAACTGAGATGCTGAAATGCTTGATGAGAGCCATTAGAAAAAGAGTGAGCGAGTTAGGGAGAGAAAGAGAGAGCAAGAGAGAGAGAGAGAGAGAAAGTGAGACACAGAGAGAGGTTGAGAGAGTCACGGTGGGTAAGGAGGGGTAATGTGAGCACTGCAGACAGATCCACTTTACTTCATGTCACCCGTTTCATTTGCCAAGTGCCAAAAGTTCTCATTTCTTTCTTTGGCTCCAGCAGAGCCAGAGTGCGCCAATAAACAAAACTGTTTGTGCCCCCCCTCCTATACCCCTAAGTCCTCAAGTAGAAGTCACAGTAATGCAGAGCACAAGAGAAATCTCTCTGTCTCCCTCTTTGCCTCTCGCCTATGTTGACATTTACTCACGTCATATGTTTATGATAAGATGGGTGAATGGATGAAACAATGTGGGGCAGTATTGTCGGCAGAAAAATGCAGACTAAATGAAATCAAATGAAATGAATGATTGAATAAATAAATAAATGACAATAGGTACCAAAAGAAATAAACCGCTGCACCGAGTAAAAGCCGCTTGCTCTGCATTTGCAGAGGAGTTGTTGTGCAGAAGCGTAGTGCTTGCACAGGGTTCCTCCCGCCATTTGTCGGGCTCCTCTGCACCCGGCCGCTGTTAGTGAGAGTGTCACATCGTATCCTCTCCTTGCATGCACAATCTTGCCAGACATTGCACAAATGTTAGACCAAAGAAACACTTATTATTTGCTTGCTGATACACAAAAACATCCTAGAGAGACATAAATCTAGACCACCTCTATCTGACCATGTTTCTAGGTTTTCTGTTTTTCTTCAAAACCAATTTGGCAGCATTCACATAAAATACATCAGAGATTTACATCTCCAGGGATTTTGGCATGATCAGCTATGCCATGTAAAAGCTTGTTATTTTACTGCCTCTACTGGAGAGAAAGTTGCCCTGCACCTTAGGAAGAGTTTTTTTTTGTTTGTTTGTTTACCCTCTGCGATGTTATTGTTATTATTTTCTGCACAAACAAACACACTGCTTCAAGTGTACAACAAATCCATGGCTACTAATGGGAATGTATCGAGAGGCAGAGCTTACGGATGGGGCAGTGTAGTGAGTAGGGCAGCGTTTAGGACGCTTGATTTGGTTTAGCGTACAGAAACTGATTAGCTGTTGAGATGAATCACATGAGCGGCTGAACTAATCAAGTTTGGGGCTCTCTGTGAGGAGGTCTGTGTGCACCGAAAACAGCACAAGAGAGGCGCTCTTGTTGCAGCCATGAAAGCATGTTTGTCACCGAAGTCAGACTCAGGTGCTGCATCACGAGCTGATTCTCTAAATCAAAGAGAATGCATTAAAAATAACCTGATCTCCATAAAAGGAAGCACACCCTTCCTAGGCCAACAGAAAACACACATACACGCATCTTAGAGTGGCCGAAAACACACATACACGCATCTTAGTCTCACTCCTTATGCTTGTTCGTCTAGTACACATGCACTCATTCACACACAAACACACACACAAACACACACATTTGCACACAGTAAACACACGCAAACACTGATATGGAATGAATTACCACAGCAGACAAACAACCTAATACTTCCAGTGCACTGAGTTGCTGCAACATGCATGTAACCCCTTCAAATAACTTCAATTACAGGTACTGTATGGCCATAGCATTCAGGCTCGGCTGTGGCACATTCCAGTAAGGTGTGACGTGCATCAGAGAAAAAAACTCGGCGATCAACATGCCACTACTACATCTCAGAAATAAAAAACAAAGAGAGTAAAGCAAAGAGAGAGAGCATGAAAGAGAGGGAAAGAGAGAGAGAGAGAGAGAGAGAGAGAGAGAGAGAGAGAGATAAAGAAAGTTGCGCAGCGACAGCTGCCGGCGCCTTGTGTGGTGGAGCCCAGCAGGTTTTCCAGTGTGGAGGTGAGCCTGTCTAATCGGCAGCTTTTTGGCAAGTCAGGCTGGGGCATCCTACCTGTGCTCCATCACTGTCATGCTATATGGAATATGTGTGGGGTGGGCAATGTGGTGTGGTGTGTGCCCATGCGTCACCAGCCTACCCCTCCTTCCCTCTCTTACTCCCTCCCTTTTTCTCTCTTTCTACCTCCCTTCGTTTTTTTTTTTTTTTTTTCCATCGGGGGAGTTTTCAGACATGCAGCCCATCACACCTGCAGATACAGAAGCCTGTGCATGTTTTCCTCGACCGTCGACCCCCACCACCACCACCACCGCTCCCTCCCTTCTCCTCCTCATCCTTCTACTTCTCCTGCCCATGTCACATAAAGGCAGCAAAGAGGGATATGTTTGCACCTATGCAGAAATAACAATGAATCCTGCATAGGTAAACAACTTATGCTTTATGTTACCCTGACTGGCTGTAATATAAAAGGGAATAAGATACTCACCCTAGAAAAAAGAATAGATAAAAAAAAACATAATACAAAACATGAAAGTTAAAGAAAAGGTGTCCAAAATAGTCCCAGCAGGTGCACTTAAGAATGGAGAGGATATATACTGCCCACGCCCTGAGATTGCTTGGTAATGTTGTTTGTATTCTGAGGGCTATACCCTCACAGCCCATGTCTGGCAAGTGGGAACATTGCGTATGCATAAGGGGATAGCTGGCAGCGGCAGATTCAGGATCATTGAAATTAAGCCTGTGTAGGCTGACACGTTTGTTCGGGTTTTACAGAGAATTATGTGTTTGCAGGTGCACATTTTTCACTCTTCTAATTACCATTGGGTATTGACTCACAACCAACACAGATGGTACTTTACTTGGCTTCCGTATAAGCAGAATAGGGTATATGTATATATGTGTGTGTGTGTGTTTATTTCTTTATTTTTATTGGCCCGTTCAATCTAAAAATAAAAGGCATCTTGACCGTATCAGTGAAAAGGCAGAGCTCACCAGCCGCTCTTTATCTGAGAGGGCTCACTTTTAGCCGTCATCTCCCATTGAGAAACCTTGCTTCATTTATAGGGCCGCGCTCACTGCTGACCTTTAGAATGTCACATCCCCTTAATAACCTTGTCAACAGAAAGCATTCCACAACTCTTGACCACGTTCTAGAGAGAGAGAGAGAGAGAAAGAGAGAGAGAGAGAGAGAGAGAAATGAGTGTGTAGGCAGGGGGCATGGGTGTGGACTGTGACCAAGCCATCAAATAACCCTGTGCATTATCTATAGGTGAGCGAGGTTAAAGCAGGCTCTGATGGGGAGATTTTATCAAGCCACCTGGGTTTGGTCAAGCACATCCAGGGTGGCAGAGGCCACTGGTGAGCCTCCCCCATCACCCCCGACACACTCCTAGGAATCAGCCCTTGTGTTTGTCTCAACGGATTGAATATGCAAGGATGCACGCATGCATTTATTCCTGAAGTAGTGGTGAGTCAAATTTCTACCAACCGGTGACAGTGAAACAACGCTGGTGTATTGACCTCTTGTGTAAGTAATGCATAGTTGCCATCTGCATATTTGATCTGATTTTCATGGTGGGTTTGGTGGTGTTTGCATAAGAACATTGCTGCTGTTTTATTGCTTTGTTGCAGTAAGGGTCTAACACAGGCAGGGAGTGAAGCGGAATGGAATCGGTGCAGTGGTTTAGACTAGAAATCCCGGTGGAGTCCTGCTGTCCTTGTGTGTGTATGTGTGTGTGTGTGGTATTTCTCTATTGCTCTCTGTCTCTCTCACTGTGTTTGTGTGTGTGTGTGTGTGTGTGTGTGTGTGTGTGTGTGTGTGCATTCTGGCCAGAACTCAGGGGAATGTCATAGGAAAGCTGGTGAGGCAGGGACGTGACATCAGTGTGGGCCACTAGAACAGGTAGAGCTCTGAGCAGGTGCAATGTGACCTCTTCTCTGTTAGCTGCCTCGACAGAAAATGTGCGTAAAGCACACACACTCACAGGAATTCACACTCTAACATACACAGATAGACAAACACACTATACAAAGACACATACAAACACAAAAGATATACTCGCATAGATGTTGTTTGCATCCTATTTCCCCATCATAAAAATCTAAATCAACACCCAAGGAGGCACACAAATATATATTGTTGAAAGTAAACTATACTTAATTACATATATATTTCATATATTTTCCCACAATCTATTTATGACCACAGGCAAATTCATCTATCTACAAGTGTGTGTGTCTGTGTGTGTGTGTTTGTATCCATCCTTTCCACATAAATCCTGATCAGTAGCCCATCATGTTATGGTGTCAAATACACCTACACCTAGGCCTACAAAGTAAATGCCATGTCTCACCTCAGCGATAAAGGCCCACGCATTGCTTGAAATTCACTGCCCACAGTTTTAGCCGAACCCATGTGGGTAAGCACAGTCTGTTAAAAAGACATAGCGAGTGCTATGGCACTTTAGGACATATGAACTGTGGTTTGAACTTTGACAGTGTTAAAACACAGAAGCATGTACTGCAGGGCACCTAAAAATTGTATAAGAGTGATATGTTTGTTACCTGTCACTCAAATATGCAAATTTCACTTTCCTTGAAGCCTGCCTTCAAGAGGCATTTCTAAGGGCACGGGTCATAATCTATAGCCTATCATCACAGATGTGGTAAAGACATACCTCAAGACATGTAACCGGGCAACCAGTTACCTCGGAAACATGCTTTCAATATACATTGCACTATAGTTCACAGCCATGTAGTATCCCTGAGGTTTTTTTTTTTCATTATTTCAACTCACATTTTTGCAATTGAGAAGACATGACTTTCTTGTGTGTTGTACATTTGGAATGAAGAGCAGCGGTTTGTTTTATTTGATATAGTTTGTTCCTATAAATGGAGAGTGAAGGGGAGATTGCTTCCTATCAGAGCGCTGACAACAACAGCCTTGAGCACATTTCATGCTTACATTGTGAGGCTTTCGCCCAGGCGCACCCAAGCCCATTTCACCTGGCTGCGCAGGCATCCGGAAACCCAAAGTGCTGTAATTTAATAGTGCTTGTGCTCTCGCAGTCTGCTGTTTAATGACACTCTAATTTCTGTTTGTCTTCCAAGCGCTCCCTCGCCAAGCACGTCGCAGAGCAACGCACAGCGACACAGAGCCGCAGAACACGTATGCAGGCCATGCAGGTGTGCACTTCTTGTGACGCCACTCTAAAGAAAGGAAAGGACAGAGTAGAGGAAGAATAAGTCTATTTTCGTTCAGCGTTATGTGAAGTACTGTATTGGTGGCTGAAAAACAAGAGGGAAAGTGGAAAGAGCGGCAAGGGAGAGCAACATGACCTGTTGGGGCATTTTCCTCAATTACTCCCCTGTGTTGTCCACTTTACCATGGAAGCCTTTTATGGAGACCATTTACTCTCTCTCGCTCCCCTTTCCCAGACCCCTTTTTTCCTTTTTTTTTGTCTTTCCATCAATTATTCTACAGAAAACTTTTAATTTTAATAGTGGTGTGGTTGAACAGCATTTTCTGCTTGCCCGCTGCTGCAGCGTGAGTTCTCTTCTCCTTGAGTGGCCGTGGCGACAGAGAAGTGCACTCTCGGCCGAGGCCAGGGCTCCACGTCAAGCCTCCTCCTCCGTCACATCCCATCAGGCCACGGGAGTGGAAGAGAGAACAGGGTGATTCGCAGCACCGTCTGGCCTTCTCTTCTCCCCTCCAGCCTCTCTCTCTCCCTCTCTCTCTCTCTTTCCCTCTCTCTCTCTATCGCTCCTCTCTCACTCAGTTTGTTCTCCTCGGCCACACTTTAAGCTTTCCTGAGTCGTGTCCCCACTGTCATTAGAGGCAAAAATAGGTCTTTGAAAAAGGGTTTTTGAAACCTTGACAATCTCCTGTCCAAGCCGTTCCATCTCCAAGCCACCTTCCCGGACCATTACTTCTCCTCTCTGCATATAGCCTGAGAGTATTCCTGAGATTGAATAATGAAAGATTGCATTTACAATATACCAGGACAATATATATTTTTAATACAGCCCAAATGTAGGAACAGCTTTGTGAGCAATTTCTAAATGGTTTTACAATGAGCTAGCCACAAAACCTTAACCTTGCTCAATATTTACTTGACTTTTCTATGGGTAAGTGTGTTCAGAGGTGTGGTAATGTATCTTTAAAAATCTCCCTCGCTGATAATCCAAGGCACTGAGGCAGGGAGGAGGCGGACGTGGAAAAAGCCAGCTAGATTTAGCTCCTGACATTAATATTTTTGGAAATCTACTGAAGAGGGGTAACATGAGCCAGCACTAGGCCTATGTTTAAATAACAAACATATTACTTACCTTTTCTTAAAGGAGTAATAAGCCTCGGGTAATTGAATTAAAGGTAATGTGATTAAGACCGTCTGACTCATAGTTAGAGGAATGTTGAAGGCTAGCAATAAGCCACAGTTTAAGAAACAATGTAATTTCTTCTGAAAGTTGACATTGTCATTGCAAAAACAGAGGCCATTTGAATACTTTTCCTGATATTAATTTTAGCGTCTTCTCTTTTTGCAAATGCTCTTAAAAGTTTAGGATAGCAAGAAAATATATGATAGACTGAAAGACATGAAAAAAGAAAGACTTGGTCAAAGATTATATCTGACTTTGCCTTGCTCTATGCCAGAGGATCACTTTTTTGCCAAAAAAAATGGTCAATAACAGGTACACAAAATATAATTAATGCAAATCAACAGTTGTTTTGTTCATAACCTGTTTGAGTGTTGATATATATTGCACCTTTGAGGTGCTTATTGCATTTATTTTTGCCAAAATAGCCTAGATGAAGTTGCCCACTTTGAAAGTTTGCCTTGAATTCTTATTTAGAAAAGTTGTAGATTAAAAAGTTATATTGAATTGGAAAAAATCAGGGAACCCTAGTGTCATGTCATAGCCAGTAGCTATGGCTATATGGTCTGGAGTAATTCCAAACAAAGCCCTGTATTTACAAACTTGCTGAGTGCTGTAGGTAGAAAAATAAAACCTTTTTAGAGTGGAGTTTATATTGAACTTGAGGTAACACTTTCTATGAAGCTTGTATTCCTTAAGGCCTGTCTAGGCATTCAAATATTTTTTGAGGTGTCTTTATATATGTGTAATGCTCATTATATACATTTTGTTGAAATTAATAAGATTAATCATGAGATCTGAAAGTTAATTAAAACTTAACTACTACTTTATATTAATATCCTTGGTGTTATTTGTCAGCTTTAGGTAAAGTGACGCAATGGAGGTGCTGTTATGACTAGATGTTATAAACAAATATATTTGTTTATATTTGAGCCTGGGTTGTAAAAACAAAATGAATTAATATGTTTAGTTCATTTTATTTTCAAAAACAACACACAGAATCAGAATGATATGCCGTGCACTGCACTTCTGTTTTTTTTAACAGTATTGTCCTTTTGTCTCTTTAGTTAAAGAGGCACTCAGTAAGTCTGTTTTTTTTAACCCTGCATTAAACGCCACAAACCTGTAGGGGGAGCTCTGTAAAGTTAACTGTATTGCTGTAGTGTACACTCCCTCAGAAGTTGCAAGTTCCGTATTCACTACACAGGGCTGTACAGTGGTGCGCTCAATCGCCGTTTGCTACACAACAGACCAGTCTAACAGAAAAAACGATTTCTAAGCGATTTTATGACCACAAAATTGGTCGCATAAACTTACTGAGTGCCTCTTTAAACCGGGCCTAAGTAACATTCTGTTTTTCTCTCTCACGAGCTCCCTCTAAAGACCGCTGCATTGCATTGTATTGCACTGCATTCTATTGGAGGCGGTCCGTGCTGCTGAACATTGCAAGTGCTGTATCTACTGCTATTGGCCACGGTGGCGCATTCTACACCGTTCGTTTTTTAGCAATTTTAGCATCCTAAACAGTATGAAACGGAATAATTAAATGAAAAATGTTGCATAGTGGGCCTTTAAATCTGACAAAGACCACTCATAACGTGGAACAGCATCTTATATATTCTGCCTGTAGAGCATTAGTGATGTGTTATAGGCAGATGTTTGGCAGATATAATGTTTATCCCTCATTGGCCGTGTATATAGGATTGTAATGTAATAATGTCTGAACAGTCAGACTCATTACTCATTATATATTGACTCATAATTATCAATATCTGTAAATAACAGCTTCATCTTTGTGTCACTTTACTTACATGTACCACTGACAAATATCGCTGATTACATAGCAGCTCACAGTCAATACCTGTCTGCTATTCATGAAATAGTAATGATGAAGTGTAAAAACTTGCATTGTTCTAGCTTACAAATATAGGGCATAAGAACCTATGTAGTAGTGGTCACGATTCATTACACATCACAATATGAGGTAAAGCAAGTCGTTATGAGTCATTATACCGTTTGATTTGTGAACAGATATTATTCTATAATTTTGATGCATTTCCCTGATTTCAATTATTCATTCATGATTATTTGTCATAATGTACCTCAAAGGTGGTTATGAGGAGTTGTGAATATATAATGGTTACAAAGCATTACAAAGCCCTATTGAGACCTTATAAGACAGAATGACTAGTCTGATGAATAGAGCATTATAAATACAAGCTTCATAGAAAGAGTAACCAAAATTGTTCAATTAGTGTTAGCTCTATGTTGTTCTCTCGTTAATTTGCCTACCAAAAGCACTGAAATGTGAACAACCAGGATAAAGTAGTAAGTGCTCCAGACACACTTCTGGGCTCTGCGGAAATCCAAAAGAGAGAGAGAGAGAGAGAGCACCATAGACAGAGAGAGAGAGAGAGAGAGAGAGAGAGAGAGAGAGGGAGAGAGAGAGAGAGAGAGATAGAGAGCACCATAGAGAGAGAGAGAGAGAGAAAGCACCATAGAGAGAGTACCCTGTATCGGAATCATCAGTTGCTGCCTCATGAGGAAAAAATGAGTATTGCCAAACCACAATGAAAAACACAATGTGCTAGTAAACAGTTTTGGTGTGGACCAAGCTCCTGACACAGAACACAGGAATTTCGGGGCCTAACAAAAATATGCATTATCTGCAAGTGTAACCACAAAGAACTGCAGACCAACCACAGAGCTATGAACAACATTTATCCCATCTCAGAGCAAGCCAGCTCACAGGGGCTCTTCAGTCCTCTTGCTGGAGTTGAGAAATACCAATGAGAGATGCATGTCAAACCGAATTGATTTAAGTTCCACAGCCCCCACCCCACCCCATCCCCCATCCTAATTTCTGAGTAGCATGAGAATGACTTTGTGCACGCTTCAAGCTGCTGCATTCTGGGCTACAATGGAATGGCAGTTCATTTGTTTACCAGGGGAAAGGGGACTGTCTCCTGAAATCTGGCGCAAGACAGTGAAATCTGAAATATAATACGTTTGGTGGTGCTGCATTTGAAATTCTAATTGTGTAGCAAAGAGAGAAGGGAAATCCATTGGCGGATGTGCTTGCCTTTGTTCTGGGGCCCAAAGAGTCTGTATTGACACAGCAGTGGATGGGAAGTTTGCTGGGTGGAATTCCCTGAGAAGATTATTCTGGATAAGCCTGTGTGCCTTGGATTTCACGTTTGGCAGAATGTAACTAGGTAGGCAAGGAGTTATATTGGACAAGACTTCTTTTTTATCCCTTTCTTTTTACTCTACCAATCTGTGTGTGTGTGTGTGTGTGTGTGTGTGTGTGTGTGTGCGTGGTGCAGGGGATGAGGGGGTGGGAACTGTGGAGCTGTGGGAGACAAGGTAGGCGTGTGTTGGTCCAGCAAGATGGAGGTTTCAGAGTGGACCTGGCAGACAGCCTCATTTGAGAGAGTAAGCTGTCAGGACTGAGCCGTCCCCAAGGGGGTGGGGAAGGGTGTGTGTGTGTATTTGTGTGTGTGTGTGTGTGTGTGTGTGTGTGTGTGTGTGTGTGTACATGTGTGGTTTTAGGGGGAGAAACATGGAAGAAAGAACTCTTTCTTTTCCATCCCTCTACTGGTATTATTTTCTCTCTTCTCTCCAAGCCCCCCCCTCACCGCCATCGCCACTGCAAACTGAAAAAGCTGGAGGTGAAGCAACAACAGGCGAATCCTTCATTTCTCTTGTTTGTCCAGGCACCACATGAAGAAGCATTGAAAAGAAAGAGAAAGAGGAAAAAAAGGAAAGCATAACTTTCCTCTCAGCAATGCAGAGACAAATGATTTGCGGTGAAGTCTGCATCCTGGCTTTACTCCCAAGGCTGGCACTCTGCCATCTTAGGTGAGTTGAGATTGCCACATTCACAAAGCCTGCTCTCTCACTCTCTCAATGCCTCTCTTCCGTTTCCCAGATAAACATATGCATTAGACAGCCATCATTGGGAGTGCTGCAATCAGCACCAGAAGGTCTCTTACATAGCTGGCTATCAGAGGTGAGAGACACCCCATCACACCCTAACCCAGCCAGCACCACCCTCAATCTGAGGGTGACAATCTCAGCTCCTCTGGCTGGAAGCTTTGTTCTGAGATGCTATGTATGACCAAATTATTTTTAAAGACAATAAGCTCACAGGACACATGAAATAAAATGTTCAAGGGAAAAATTAATGCTGTGCCATTTCTCCCTCTCTCTCTCTCTCTCTCTCTCTCTCTCTCTCTCTTATATATATATATATATATATATATATATATATATATATATATATATCTCAAGGATTAATAGCATGTCCCTCTCCTCCCTTTCTGTGTAATTCGCTGTCTGTTTTCTCCCAGGTGTGGTGGCACCCTTGCCAGTGGCTGAAACACCTCAGCTTCAGCAGCTGCACCCATCAGACCTGAGCCCACCTTGAAGCGCCTGCGTGGGGGCTTACCTGTCACCATGATCCCCCTCTCTCCATCCATCCTTCTCCCCTAGAGCCCCTGGGTCCCCCTGACTCCCCAAACATCTGGCTCCACCCCCACTCCCCCTCTCTTTTTGTTCTACCCCCCTCTGCCCTCCCCCCTTTGTAGTCTCTCTCTCTCTCTCTCTCTCTCTCTCTCTCTCTCTCCAAGCCTTCATGGGGCAAATAGCTCCTGCCCTGGCCACTGCCAGAGTATCAATTTATATCATATTAGCCTCCCAAAGCAGCACCAGGTGTGCCATTAGGAGTCAAGCCCAGGGCCAGTTGTAAGGTGGCACCATTCAATAAATCATTCTCCATTAGGGGCTCGCTTGGGCCCAGCGCACAGGGCCCCTTACTCAGGGCTCTACCACTCGCCTAGTCTCCGCTGGCCAGGAATGGACACAAGAGCCTCTCCAGCAGGGCTTATACTGATCCCAGATCAGATACCAGGCATTGAAAGCCTAAACCGATGCTGATGTTGTTTTTGTTGTTGTTACTAATGTGGTAGAGAAACACACTTAATATGTGATTTTATTGTGAGGAGTTGTGCTGGAAGGGATGAACATTGAACTATAAAAACAACTCCAACCATAAGAGAAACGCATACACATACACACACATACACACACAGAGAGAGAGAGAGAGACTTACAGCCCCTACCACACACTCAGTTGAATTAAAGCGCACTCTGTGGCTGAAAGAATGAATAGTAAAACTTGCCGCATTTACCCTAGACAAGGCTTAACTGAATGAACATCCAATTTCTGGAAAATGAGATTTCAGGGGGCATAGTTATTAATCTTGTGAACATGCATAGCTAAATCATTTACTTACAAAGAGGCTGATTGTACTGCACTCAGCTTCCTCACCCCCTACCCCTCTATTCCCCAAATAAGAAAACTTTCTCAGACTTTCCCAGGACACCGATCTGGCATCATTTGTTTCACTTCTGGTAAAAATAGCATGGGAGAACCTAGAGGGAAAGTACAGCTCTGCTTGTATCAACAGTGTCCAGCTTTACTTGCTGCCTGTCAAGTCAAACAAGGTCAAATCCATAAATTTGCAGCAATTAAATCAACGCTAAACCATTTCAAATGTGTGTTTAACTGCCCTATATAAATCCGAGCAGCCATAGCAACAGTGTTCTGTATTCAGAAGTGACCCACATGCACTCCCATAAAGGGCATCAAAGGCCTGATTGTCTCCTGCGACAGCGTCTGGGGATTTTTACGGGTCCAGCCTGACAGAACCAGACATGAGCCATCCAGCTGAACTTCCTGGATCACTGGTAAGCCCGCCCAACGCACGGGGCGCAGAAGTTCAGCTCTTTATCACTTCACCCCATTCACTGGCAAAGTCTAAAAATGACGGGTGAAGTGGAAAAGAGGGGGAAAAAAATGTCTACGATTCGGCGAGTAATTGTACCTGACAATACAGGATTGTTCATTTGAAACTCTTCGCAATTTTCTTAATAGAAGTCAGCTGCAGGAGTTTCCTGCCGAAAATTCACAGAGTGTTGTTCCACCCCGACCCTCTTCCAAGCAAAACAGCCAGCACTGTCAGCTCGGGGGGTTGGGGGGGAGGATGGATTGAGGGGGGAAGAGGAGAGTCAGAAGAAACAGAATGAGAAGGGTGGGTGGAGGGGGGTGGGGGGTGGTCCAGAGACTGGGTCTGATTCAAGGCATTTCTGGGCATTAGAATATTATTGTGCACTTTTTAACTCTGGCAAGCACACTGAATTCTCTGGAATGTGAGTGACAAGCACAGGCATCCCAGACAAACGTCAAGGGACTTCAATTTCAGCAATTAAATGCCAAATAAAATGAAGAGAGAAGAAGGCTATTCCACTCGGTTTCTACAGCTACACGCACACAGCCAGGGCACTGGTAAAAGCCAGTAGTGCATACATATTTTCAAGTTATATCACTGTTTGTGTATGTGGGGGAGAGAGAGAGTGAATAGAAGGGAGGGGGGGTATATTTGAAGATTGATTGTTTTTGAGTTTTGGTTTCCTGTGGTGTGGAGAGTGGGGCCATTTGTCTGGTGCCCAGACCAAGTTTCATGTTCTTTGTGTATAATGAAGCTGGTTGACAGCATGTTCTTTGCCATGAATAATCCCACTGCTAAAATAATAAATGGCAGGATAATGAGTAAGCAAGTAAAAGTTCAGTGTGTGTGTGTGTGTGTGTGTGTGTGTGTGTGTGTGCAAATGCTAGTTTGTGTTATACTACATTATTGTCATTTAAAGAGTTTATTTTAATTACATAAATACTTTTTGTGTACTTTATGAGATCAGGATTTTTGAAACTTTGTTCTGTTTACACTTTAATAATAAAAATAATAAGGTTAAAACTCAAAATAGGCCGTGCCCGTTAAGTCCATAATGATCGCCCAAATCCATAATCGGCATCAGATATCAGCTATGTATGTTTGCACCTATTATGTGGTCAATGCAATGTACACTTTGCATCAGTTTGATACTCCTGTAAGAGCAGACTACTCCCCAAAATCATTATTATCAAATGTTACAATCCAATAGATTTATGAAAAGTTTATTAATATTTTTTTCAGTTTATGAATATTTTTCAGTTTATTTCATACTTTTCATGTCACTGATGCCATTGAAAACTAATCACCACTGATTACCGCTAACAAGTTGCATAGAAACTAAGTTACACTGTACTGTCGTACCCTAACTTGAAATTAGTGTCATGTAGCATTAACTTTTCTCTGTTTGAATTGTGAAATTAAAGTGATTTTGAACATTTGACTGCATTGCTTGCAGTTGGGAAACCGTGTATGTTTTACAGCAGTCACTCTGTATGCACAGGGGATGAGACATTCAGCAATGGGTTTACATAATAATACATCTGTCTAGTCACAGTCATATTTAGAAATCAGAGTTTTCTGATATTAAAGTGCTCTCAACCCTGACAAAGGAAACATCAGGTATGACATTTTAACCAAATTGACATCAGTCGTGTCTGGTCTGTTTTTCAACAGACTGCAACATAGAGTGCCCTGTTCAAGTATTTATATGGATTTTGGATGATTTTGCACAGTGTAAAAGATGATGGCATTGGCACTGCTATCCAAAATGGATCAGTTTGTCATTGCTTGAAATTATTGGTTATACTAGTGAAGCCCTTCACTCCCTTTCATCAAGCCTTGGAAACACTCACCTTGTTTCTAAGCCCAGTGCCACAGTCTGTGTGTGTGTCAGTGTGTGTGTGTGTGTGTGTGTGTGTACCTCATGTGTTTGACCCTTCGGCGCCCTTGGCTGTCTCTCATCTGTCAGTGTCCTATGCAATGGAACACTGATTTTCATATACAATCACAGGAGGGCCGCGTCAGCCGCTGCTAATGTATGCAGATGAGATGTGCAGGCAGAAGGTATAAGCACTACACAGTGTTGACAGGGTGAATTAGCAGCGCGGGAGGCCCTCGCTCTAACTCTTGTGAGTTTTTTTGCTAAACATGGCACCCTAATTAGAACAATGGCAGGCTTTCGCTAATTACCAAGAGGATGCAGAGTTTTTTTATGTGGGGGTGTGATATGTGTGTGTGTGTGTGTGAGAGAGAGAGAGAGAGAGAGAGAGGACAGATTTTTCAGTTAGTACAAGTGCAAATCTCTCTCTCTCTTTCTCTCTCTCTCTCTGTGAGTATGTCCATATCTGTGTACAGTGCTCTCCAGGCAGCGTTCAACAAAAGTGTTTTATGGCTCATCTAAAAGTGGCATCTTAATTGCCATCTGATTGTCTGTCCATTGGTCTTGTAAAGGTGCCCGCTGCTGTCCTTCAGGCCCTGTAAAAGCCCGAGCGAGGCCGAATTAGCATCGGCTCTGAGCTCGTAAAGAGGTCCTCGTTTTCATGTGATATGACGAGCCTCGCACCCGCTGAATACGCAATGAGTCACGTCTGCCTTCATGACGGCCGCTGCAAAGGCAAGGGGAGGAAGATGAGGGTCACTCTCATTATGCAAGGGCAAGCGGCAAGCCACACACAGAATCTGGAGGTGAAAATAAATCAATGTACAAGCAATCACAGACATCTGATGGGCTATTAGGAGACGCCACTTGATTGGATGGCGGGGTTTCATTCTGTGTTTGGTCTTTTGGGGCAAACGCGAGTAATCAGAATGTTAATTAGGCAAAGATAACTTTGCAGTCACCAATATCAAGAATGTGTGTGCCTTGTTTTTATACCTGAGTTCTACCTGGCAATTACAGTGTGTGTGTGTGTGTGTGTGTGTATGTGTGTGTGTGTGTGTGACTAAGCAACGTTTTGTTTTTTTCTCTCACAAGCTCCCAATAAAGACCGCTGTATTGCATTGTATTGCACTGCATTCTATTGGAGGCAGTCCGCGCTGTGTTGTGTCCAATGTAAACAGCATTTCAAGTTTCAAATGACAAAGAGATGGAGCTGTCAGATGTTGGTCAACGTGCAGCTTTATTGAACAGAGTTGTGTTCATGAAGCCACCTCCCTTCTTCAAAATGACAGTTCTTTATATACCTCTTTTCCCAGTCCTTTCTTCACAGCCCCTTCTCTGTCTGATCTCCTGACTTGTTACTTCCTCACTCCTGCCTTGTGACTTATCTCACTTCATGTCCCCCTGACCAATTTTCCTTGTCTTTGTTTATTCATTTCTACAACCCCAAGCTACAACCCCAAGCTATCAGTTTACGATACCTACTGACTACCCACATATGTTTGATATTTTTAAACCACAGCTGCTGAACATTGCAAGTGCTGTATCTACCGCTATAGGCCACAGTGGCGCATTCTACACCGTTTGTTCGCCGTGTAATGACTCATTTTAGCATCCTAAACAGTATGAAACGTATTAATTACATGAAAAATGTTGCATAGTGGGCCTTTAACTTAGTAAAATAGGAACTGCATTGTGTTGTTGATTGAATGCATCACACTCTATTGTAAAATGATGGTCATCTTGATTGCTTCCAAGCCAGTGTTTCAATGCACTCAGTCATTATACAATCTTTATAAAAGATCTTTATCCAGACCTCCCACACACGCAGGCTTATCCTGTGCACACAGCTACTTTTTTGTTTTGGTACACCAGTAATGCTCTGATCTTAGTCTTCTTAAAGATGATATTAACTTTAAATTGTTTTTTATATGTAATTGGACTTATAAGAAATAAAATGTAATATTTTGACCTACACTGCCTGTTAAAGAATGAAGGAATGTGGATTATAAAGGCAATGGTACTTGTAAAGTGTCTTATGTATATTACAATAGAACTGATATTGTACATTGTAAAGTGCAGAGTTCAATGAATTATTCAGCATAGTGTTTGTAATGTGGTCTGCTCTAAGGTGGTCTGAGCCTTTTACTTAGCTTGTATCTTCTGTAGAGTCTGTGTTAGTATTATGGTTAAAACAAATGGAAGACAGACTTGTAACATATTGTGTTTTGGGCCACCCAAATTAGTCGACCGAGGATGTAACAAGATTCAGGACCCTAAAAGATTAGGAAGCATTCCAAAGCAATTTATTTATTGAAGTATCTGTCAGCGAATTGTGTTGCGTATCCCTTAACCCCTTTCCCACTTCAACCTTATGGTATGGCAAAGGGGTCTTGGCATATCAGTCTTTTTTTTACGCCTTACGGAGAACAAACAGCAGAGCACTTACTTAGGTGGCATGGCACCTGCATATGGAACGGTCGTCAGGGAAACGCAATGCGGAACAGGAAATGAAGCATATGTGGTCCATCTGCAACAGAATAAGTGTTGGTCTTTTCACAGACGTGTCTCTGTCTCACTCTGACACACAAACAGAGAAACAGTCATTCCTTAGGTTAAATACATCAATGTTTTGTAATTGGCCTCTTGATTCAATGCCCCCCACACAAAAATACAGTTTATAGATATAAAGACCACCTATTGGCTTCATACTGTAAGACTATAATGAATGCAGATTTTACACTGTAGAACACACACACACACTCTCTCTCTCTCTCTCTCTCACACACACACACGCACACACACACACACACTCACAGCTCTTTCACACATCTGTCTCTTCACAGTCTAACATCAGACACTCTTAACAGTATGAGACACCAACCATCAATTTCAGTCTCAAGGAGCTGCAGATTTTTTTAGCGTGCTACAGTATGTTTTTCACCCATACCAAAATTACAGGAAATTCTGTAGCAGAGTTCAGATTTTAAGGGTTGTTGAGTTAAAGGACAAACAGCTGCATCTAGAACATTTTTTTCATGAAAGAAAGAAGCAAAAGAAGGTCAGAAGAGAGGATAAAGTATGACGGCATGAGAGAAAGATTAAGACAGTGTTTTTTTTTCTCCCTTGAGCCACCCTGTGTGTTTATTTGTCTTTTGGCCCAACACAGGTTATTGGAGATAAAGTCATTGACTGGTCACGCATGACTGCACCTGTCATTGTTACTGTATTTCCCTTCGAATGCCGCTCTTCTTTGGCAAGAGTACCCCCCCCCCCACACACAAACACACACACACTCACAAATAAACACACAGAGACTCACACAGACACATCAACAGTATACACAGTGCAAGAGCCATCAGTGATGGGAGGCTGCTACATTACGAAAGGATCAACCAGGTCAGCCTCACCCTCGGACATTATAGAGGCCAGTGACCCAGCAGG
>JAGFZM010002146.1:145973-223534 GCA_017657215.1 Limnothrissa miodon | reverse complement strand
TGTGTGTGTGTGTGTGTGTGTGCCTGTATGGCATACAGGAAGCAACAGAAAAGACAGAGTGAGAGATGAAGAGAGGCTAAAAATAGAACATTGCAGGGGTAAGGTATACTTTTTCTTCTAGGGTGTGGTTTCAATTAGGCTTCAATTATTCTGTGGCCGGCTCAATACGATCATTGGATTGGTTGGAGAAGGTTGTTTTTTGCAGGTTGATTATCTGCCCGAGTTTTTATTTAAGGACCCAAAGTACTTCCTACATCCTCACAAACTTACTATGTTAAATAGATGAAACTTGAATGTATTTACCTCATTTTCTACCTTCTCTGATGTAGTTGATGTGCCGTTTTAAAGGTTCACTGAGTAACTTTTATTCAGTTAATTAATCTGTTTCATACTGTTTAGGGTGATAACATGAGTCATTACAAGACGAACGAACAGTTTAGTAAGCGCCTACAGCGATAGGAACCACATTTGCAATGTTCAGCAGCAGCGCCCCTCCTACAATCCCAATGCAGACCTTCAGGTGGGGGTAATCATTATGCAATCAATCACTATGGCAATCTCTGTGCATACACATCCAGCAGAAATCAGGATGGCAATAACTGTAGACAATGAGATTCAGCATGACAGAACCAGCAAGAAACGATGAAAGCCCATGTCTGCGTAGACAAGGAAAAGATCTCGTGACAGTGAGAGGAATGTAACCAAAATTTGCTTTGTCCCTTTTTAAAGATGAAATGAAGAAAAACTGAACGTCACTTAGTGCTAAATGACATTTACGAGATTTAAAAACATTTACCATACAGGTGTAAGACTTTCTTGTCATTGTCAGAGTATATAAATATTGTTTTTGCTTTCTTACATGTAGATTCCCTTTTTTGCTGTATTATTGTCAAAGGCAAATAATGATTTTAATTCATTGACTATAAAGTGTGAAAAATACCTCACACCTCAATAAATAAATGAATATTATTAATAAATATTATATATAATGTGATACCTTGGGAGACAGAATTAATTAGATATATTCTATATATAACAATTAATTTTCTCCATATGAATACAAGAACACATCCCAAGCTGTGCGTTAAATTAAGAAAATAGAAATATTGTGCTCAAATTATGAAAATATCAAGACATAGTACAGAAAAGCAGAAAAGATACTTTAGAGGGTTGATCTGCTGTAGGCTATTGATTGATCAATACTGTTGATTGATCAGTTTGATAGCCGAGCCGAGTTTGAAATAAATGTAGGTCTGTGCATGTGACCATGGCCTTGATGAGTGCTATAAACAAATGCGCAGGATGCAGTTTTGTTAGTGTCCCTACTCTCAATGATATAGCTTACTGTGGGCACATTTTTGTATCTTGATGTGTTAAATGTTTTATTTTTGAGGTGGGGATGAAATGTTATCTGATCAGCAAGTGCTGACTTTGATTTGCAAAGTGCACTGCCATTAGGTTACAGGCAGATGTTGTAGTCCTTGTGAGGATTCTTGGTCATTGATGTTACTATCCTGCTGTTCACCACAGATTAACATCAATGTTATAACGACCAGAGCAATATCAACTTTTACTGTGCATCACAAAGTGCCATACTCGCAATGTTGTGGTGGGTCCCCGTTGGACTCCTCAAAGCCACCAATGTCACAACACAACAGAAAATCATTTTCTTTTTAGCTATTTCACAACATTTTCTTTTTGTGTTTAACTGACTTTCGCTTACGATCATATTTCTTGTTCATCCATGAAATAAGTAAAATTATCATTTTCATTCAGCATGTAAGAATTTGGAAAAGTTCACAAGCCACTTATTTTTCTTTCTCTTTCACTTTTGTAAATGAACAATGAATTACCAAAAAAAAAGTTCATGGATTGTTCATCTTCCAGCTGTATGCATATTTTTATGTGCCTGAGTCTGTGACATGGTGGGTGTGTGAGAGAATGACAGAACAGAAGGCATCCAGATGGATGTGAACAGTGCAAAATAATGGGTGTACAGTACAAAAACACTATCATGAAAATTGCTTATGTACATCTTTCTACGACAATAGCATTTTCTAACTCCCAGATATAGGAGTTCATACTGACAAAGAATAACATTCTGTGATCTTATCAAGGTAGGCCTTTTTGACATATGAAAAAACAAAACAAAAACAAATGATTGTCAACTCTGTTTGAATGAGGAGCTCATTTCATTTGGGTTCTGTTTTGCTTCAATGCAAGGCATGGGACAAAAGTTATGTTATTCTATAGGAAAAGAACTGAATTTGACAGCTTAGAGGCAAAAAATGGATGCTTGTTAAAAATATGCATAGGTGTATACAGGAATGTCTGTGTATTGTATGTTAGACAAGAGTGGCCAGGAGACCTAAATCTCTCCACAAGAAAAGATCTATAGAGGCATAAGTGCAGCTCTATGATGATGAGGCTTGAATGGGATGATGATCTCTGTAGATCTCTTTTCCTTCCACTGCACTTTACACATTTTTTACCCAGGAATATTTTGTAACTGACAATACTGCTGAATTCATTGTCTATGAAAAGTTTCAAGACAACAGAAAAAAAAACACAAAAAGTCTATAAGTAATTCTAACATCCGTCTGGATGAAACATCACTTGACCTCTTTAAAGTTGCAGTAAAATGCTAGTCTCCTGTGCTGTACTGTAGGGTGAAGGCTACATTAATAATGTGTAACTTCCTGAAATAGTCATAGCCATACCCTTTTGTTTCCCCAGTTGATGGACTCTGAACTTAGAAAGTTAACAAAAACAGAATGACACTTTGCAGAGAGTAAACCCAGAGGTCACATAGGATTTAGGAAGTCGTGCAGCTTTTGTGCTTTTATTCAACAGATAATATTCAATAGACAAAGTCATTCAAGACATTCAAGAATTTATTTGGCAAACAATGACTAATTATTTTACACTTCTGCTAAGCATTTTCTGTCATACAGGAGCAAGATGACAGAGCTAAGTGTAACCCTTTGTAAAATTAGGGCTACTTCGGATGCAGTAACATACATTCCCTCTAGATGGCGCACTATGCAGCCAAAAAAATAGTAATCCACTACTTGCTTCTTCTACTTCTCTCTCTTCAACCCAAGGTGTTTTCCCTCCGAATACGAATGAGTTTGGTGACTTAGTTTTGTTTCATAAAAAGATTAAATACCTTGAATAAGCTGACAATTTCTATCCAAGTGGTTTTCTCAATTACTCTTCCATCCGAAACGAAGTTTGGAGCAAGAAAACACGACACTGTCTTTGAGTTTTACTGTGTTGAAAACTCCGGTGAGTTGAGCACGTTTATATTCTCTGATAACTCTGGCTAGCCACGCAGGGAGATTAGCACTGCAATGAGAATGAATATGCCTATAAAACCAGTCGGAGTAAATGGTGGAATTGTTCTTGTTCGAATTAACGTGGTTAAGTGTTACAGTAGAATAATGTTTGCTGTGGTTAGCAATGTTAATGTTTTTACCCACTTTGGTATATTTCATATCATCGAGTTCTTTTGGAAAGATTGTATTGTATTGTTAATGTGATGAGTCTGTCATCTCATTGTACACTGTACAGAATAGAAAAGTTAATGAGGTCTCATGATAAGAACAGAATTAGAATAGGATCACTTATTATTCTGAACTCTGTGTAGATTGTTTTTTTGGTGAGCAACAGATCTTCTTGATCCAAGATGGCGAGTCCAGCCCAATCAGACTGAAGACTGACGACGGTCAAGGAAACGGTGTGGCCAGCCGTGTGACTTGTCTCAGATGAACTCCGGTTTTGATCATTTTTCAACAACAGATAAGAATACTTACACTGACTCTCAACACAGATAGTCATTGGATCACAACATATGCACACATTTTCAAGGATCTTCATTTTTTTTGGAATCAATACACATTCACTCCTGAGGGACTGTTACAAACACAAAAGGGGTTTTAAGACTGAATTTGTTTTGTTTATTATTTTAAAGAGCTCTTCTTTTGTTTATCTTCATTTATCTAAGGTGAATGCTGTACAAGAGCACTGCTTTTTGTGTTAAAGCAATAAATTTGTCAACTGTTTCAACTCTTTCAGGTTTTTATTCCAGTCATTTAATTTCCTGTAAATTATTAAGTCATGCCCCTGAACCTAGGTAGATATTTAGTGCTTATAGAGTTTGCCGGTGAGGTTCCGGAAGTGATTTTCCCATTAATTTTTCCCATTGACATTTAGATTACAACCCACAATATCCGAATTACGGAAGGAAGACGTCTAACTAGCTACGGCATAACAAAACGATTGGTTGTGCTCACCTAGACGCCAAAATGTAATGTGATCTCCATTTTGTTTCAGTAAAAACGTCTTTTTTCTGCGATTTCCCTTAGAAGTACTTCAGTACCCATAATCCTGTGCAATCCCACAATCCCAGCAACGCATCTGATTCGTGGACAAGTACGTTACCATGGATGTGTTTGTTGAAGCCCGGGAAAGCGAACAAGTTCACGAATGTCACCGTAGCCTACCTCACATCACAACTATGGTTTTGCTCGTTTGACACGACGCTTAAGCCTAACCTAATTTTAACTAGACATCCTTACCATGTCACTTCCATTTCCCTAAGATTTATAAATTTAATATGCTCATTACCTTGTGGGATTACATTAGTTTTTCTCTGTATCTGGTGATATGGTATGTAACATGGTTACTGGCAGTTGGGCTAATTAAAAACAGTAAATTCAGTTGTTGTGGTGCAATCTATAACAAATGGAAATTACCACAAATCTTGATTAATGCTTTATTGTAACCGTCATTATCAATTCTTTATTCAGGGGAGCTTGACAGGCATTTGTAGGGAACCGGTGGAAACTGCAATGGTGGACACCAAAGCGGCGGTTGCAGTCGTGTACAAAATACTGTACCATGCCCTACGGTTAAAAAATCGGATCTAAAACTTGATTGATGCAAATCTGAAGATATATACAATATTCGTACAATATTACAACACTATTTACACAAACTACTGAGGAAATACACCAAAATGTAGCTATCCGATTGCAAGGGCAAGATCGCGTGGCTGTCATCTACTCGAGGAGATTCAAAAGGACGTTAGGCGCAATCGTGTTTGGGATAGGATTGGACAGGGTAAGTACTGGCTTCTGGGATATGTAGTTTCTGAACTCGGGGGTAAAAAATATGTACACAGTCTTGTACCTTTGCCTTTTTTTTAGCCTTTTCTTTAGTTTTTTCACTCTGAACGGAAGGTTACACGGTCATCACCTACCCCGTAGCTGGATAGAATGAGTCGGGACTTTAAACGCTTTTAAAACGCGATTTTATGGAAAAGTCAATGGCAAAACGGGAGCCTTGGAACCACTTCCTGGTTGGAGGTTCCGGGTTCACTGGCCAACGCTATTTGCTGGTCCAGGTCTACAAGTGCTACATAAGTTTACCAGCCCTTTAAAATACTAAAGAAACAACAACAGACACTTGGCAGACAAGAGGCACTCTCCACCTGTTATTCATCCTTTCCACAGTTGGCTGTAAATATTTAATTATTTATACCCGTGCCATTTTTTACTAAAACATCATTTTTATCTCTCGCAAACAGGTAAGCTACTGAATTTCACATCAACACATTAGGGCTGCGTTTACACTGCCAGTTTGAAGACCCAAATCCGATTTTTTTGCTCTCATGTGGCACGTACCCGATCTGTGCCACCACAGTGTAAACAGTAAAAAAAACACATGAATTCCGATCTCCTCGGATACAGATCGGATACAGGCCCCTTTCCTATGTGGTTTTAAATCAGATATGGATCGGAAACTTGTTCATGTGTCCACAGTCTAAACAGACAAATCGGATATTCTAGTCTAATTAATCTGTGACAATTTCGCCCCTGTTAATGACGTTAGTTTCCAATTCAGAGTGGGCGCGCTGGCAGAGCATGTTAAAAGTTCCCCAGCCCATCCTGAAATTAGCCACCCATTAGTCGTGGCCATAGGCGGCGGCAACTCACTCCCACCAGTCGTGCGTCCGTTCGTGGACCCAAATCTCCCTTTCAATTGTTGAGGTGGCAGCAATAATTGCAGCGTATGCGTATTCCTTCTCTGTTTCAGAATGTTGGTATGAAGAGGACGTTGCAGGGTTTCGAACAGCAGACATAATTCTGTCTTGTCCATTCTGGAACAGTGTTTGTTTTCAGATGCAGCCAATTAGTTAATCAGTCGACGTAGACATGCATAGGTCTTGTGTGGCTGAAATTGTTAACCCGTGAAATAAAATGTATTTTCTGTGGTTTCTGTGTTAACTGGTGCAGGTCCCGTAGGCTAAACATAATGTTTTCCAAGAAACTTTTAGCCCATGCGCATGCGGGCCATTTCAAGTGTCTGGCAAATGTAAACACACATGATCGGATTTGGGTCACTAGCGAAAGAAGATGTAAACATGCAATCAAAAAAATCGGATATGAGCACAAAATCGGAATTGAGCATATCCGATCTGCAGTCTAAACGCAGCCTATGAGACCCTAGCAGAGTGAGTTGAGGATTCTCACAAGCTCATTCTCTCCTGCCCCAGCTTTCAAATTAGCATCTGTTCCTCACCTGCCACCTGTGGCCAATGATGAAAGGCATTAGCTAGATTACACACATAATGCCCCAGTCTCAAATAAATATATAAACAAGTGAGGAATAAAGGGGGGGAAAGTATTAAACAGATGCCAAATGAAGAAAAGAGGTGTTATTAAAAAAGCATGACAACGCATATTCCCTAATTTCCTGCTCTGCGTCCATTAATAAAACATTCTCCTTTAGCTCAGCCCCTGTTGGATGGCAGGGGGAAGAAATCCCATCTCCGGCTAGTTGAATTAATTAGACGTCTGGCTCAAAAGTAAATAAGACATACCTTCCTCTTAATGAGTGCGGAGAGCTAGAGAGGGGGATAATGAATTAATTGAAAATCAATCAACCCTGGCCTGATGAAGGGACCCATTTTTATTATTATTATTCATAACACTGCCGGAAAGATATTGATAATGAGGCGCTCTCAGATGGCAAGGTGAGTGATAGCTTCCAGGCTGGTCCACGACCTTGTGATCTTTGTGGACTCTGCTACCTGGCAACACAGAGACTGCAGGAATCCAGAATACTTTGCATGGAGATATGTGGAGGCGTTAAACACATAAGCAGTCGAAGTGATTGTGTTAAGCGCGCATGTGGATGCGCAGGACAAGCTCAAAGCTCTCTCTAACCACACGGGTTGTTGAGTACAAGTCCGTGTTTCAAGGTGAAGGCTGGTGCTGGCAGCCACATACCTGATTTCCTAGAACCCACGGTTCATCAGGGCTGTTGAGATTATTTGCACTGTGCACTGAGTATTGACTACTTCCTTTGTGCGGACACCTATTCACCAGCTCAGGAGCCTTTGAGCGGAGCGCTGAGTCACGCGCCAGCCTAGAGCGTGCATTACTGAAGGTCATCATGACCAGTGGCAATTCAGACGACACAGGCGACTAAACTGGTCATTTTTGCCCAAAACCGTGACTCCGCATCACTTAGCATAATATGCCCGGCAGTAATAGCCGGTGCAGAGGGGATATAGCAAATCACATCATAAAAAGAAGTCATAGAAATTGTAGCATACAGTGTCTTGATGGACCAACACGCCACGCTTGAGAAGTGGCACATTCAATTGCGCAAGGCCGTCACAAACAGTTGCAGATGAGCAGACCGGTCACAACAAGCTTGTCAAAGGGGAGAGCGGCGAGCTTAAACCTGGAATTCAGTTTTAATGTGATGATCAACAACAGAGCTAAACCTTCAGGGGAAGTCAAGTAGCTGGGAATCTGGCAGGGTATGATGAAGGAGGTCTAAAATGACTGCTGATAGATGGACTGCTGATCGAGGGAAAGAGAGAAACAGAGAGGAATAGAGAGAAGGAGAAAAGGTGGGCGAGAGTCGGATTGAATGGCCAGAATCTGAACTGATGATTGCCAATGATAGACGATGAATGACTAAAAGACACCGAGACACTGCTTCGGCTTGTGTTTGTAACACGCTGTCATCATACGGCCCTTGAGCTTAGGGAACAAAGTCTAGGGAGGACGAGTCTGTCATCTGAACACTCTAAAGGCACAAACAAACCCCTAAGACCACAGTGCTAGCTCTCCATATGGCTCTCTCTGCCTCCCCGAGCCATGATTCTCATCTCCGCCGGAGGAGCTGCAAGTGTAGGCAGGAGTCTGGAACAATAGCGGCTTTCGCTTTGCTCTCGGCGCTGCAGCCCTGTCTGACACACCTACGCCTCTGTACGGCGGGCTGGAGTGCGGCACTGCCAATTTGACATATTTCTTTACAACGACAAACACACACACACAGCATAACGTACTCACTCAAACAGCTTCCAGCCATGAGAGTGCCAGGGAGAGGAGTAGGTTGAGTATGAGACAGAAAACCCAAGACCTGCCAGTGGAAACAAAAAACAAACAAACAAACACAAAACACACACCGCGCCACCATCACCTCCTTCCCCCAGCAGACAAAAAGAAATAAGGGGGGGGGGGGGGGGGGTGGAGGAACAAAGCCCTGTTCTGCTGGCTCTGGTGGGACTCCAGCACACTGCTGGCACGCAGGCCTGCTGCGACAGGCACACACACACACACACACAGACACTGAGACTGAGAATGTGACAGGTTATCTGAGAGGGGGAGATAATTAAAGAGCAGAGGCTGGCTCTGGGAGGCAACAAACGCTAATCCCTGCCTGCATCCAGGAAACACAGCCAACGACCACAGAGGCTGCAGGCCACTATTTCAGTTTCCATCCAGTGAATGGACACACATACACACACACACACACACACACACACACATCAGAGAGGGACAACAAGCTCACTGTACTGAATCTTAGGTCCACTATGCCTTATGCAAGCATAATTTAACTATAATATGACATCTTATTTATTGACAGCAGTGATGACAATCACAGTATTGCGTTAAAACACAATTGAATCACCTGCCAGGTCCACAGATTGAACTTGGTTTTTTTTTTCTATAGAGTTGTTTGCATTATGTGCACCACCATCTGTGCCAATACATATGTTCATGTGTGCGCTGTTACTGTACGTCTGATTGCCATCCATTTCCTGCTTGTTCTTGTCTGACATCATGTCTTCCGTCTCCTTTCTGCTTCTCTGCGCCCTGACATCTGGCTCCAGATTGTGAGGCCCTTAGACATGAGTGTTTGCATCCAGGAAGTCATCTCTATCAGAGCTGTTTGAGAAACAGGCAAGCCAGCCATTTGTTAAAGCCATCTTGTCTCAGCTGTTCCGTGCAGATCCTGTTCGATTTCCCACGTGTGGCGGCAACTATGCCTGAGAGCAGATACGGACGTCACGGTTCTCTACATGTTTCTGTCTGTTTATTTTTTTTCACAGGCAATCTGTGAGCATCAGTGCAGCATCTCAAGCTGTACAATCAGTGCACAGCCGACTGAAAATACAATAAAGGAGCGATTTCTTTTTGTGAAACTCCCCAATCCGCTGACGTGAAAAGTCTTCTAATCTGAGTTGAATAAAAGAATAGACTCTAATCTTTCGTGTGACTGACAAACCACACAAAGACAGAGGGAGAGAGAGAGAGAGCGCCAGAGGAGGGACAGAGAGATGCATTATCCTGACTGAAGTAGTAAGACGCATTAGTGAGCTTATTGGAACCGTTTAGGCTGCACGGGCTGAGACAAGTGGCGACGCTGACGCCTCATTTGCGCCTGCACCAAAGAGGTCCCTGTCTTATCGCCCTCATATCCTTACAGGGAAGGGGCAGAGGTAGGAGGGTGCTTGGGTGCAGGAGAACGGAGAGAGAAAAAGAGAGAGAGAAAGAACGCAGCAGATTAATTATCCGATTGGAACTCCATGCATACATTAGTGATGACCTTCAGAAGCCAGAGGACAGCACTTCTGCTGCCGTCCGACATATCAGCAAGCCTTCTTTCTTGTCATGTGGTTCTTCCTGCCTAAGTCTGTGCTCCATGCATGAGAGTTCGCAAGGGCAATGGGTCTCAGATGTTTGTGCGTCACCATCATATCTCTGGGAAATAAAAGGAGCACAGAATGCCTGAATGAGAAGGAGACAAAGCACAGAGACAGCAAATGGCAAAGACAATCTAAAGGGCAAAGCCAGACATTTTTGGCTTTCAAAGTCTTGAGGCCAAAAGACAAATCATTCAGCATATTGGCGAGAGCGGATGCAGACATTGAGGATAATAGGGGAGACAGGCTGGTGGATATACAGCCGCGGGAGCAGGTCTGACTGGATGGGCTGGTGAGGGGGAGCAACGGCCAGTCGGACGGACAGGTGACGTGTTGGCTACCATCATGGTGGAAGGAGAAGGTCGCGTGTGCCTGAACTCACCAGTGGGCTCCTCTGACCCCGGCTGCCAGTCAGCATTAGCTCAGTGCTACCTATCGTTCTGCCGTCGCATCAGTAAAACATTGCTGACTGTGGCCAATAGCTGAGATGCCCATGGGGAGTGTAAAGCATTAAAGCTCCGAACGGAAGCTTGTCATAAGGCAAGTCAATTGTAGTTTTACTTAAACTACAGATTGGGCAAACTTGTTTAGCGTTAGCGTTAAAGCCGATAGAGGGCCGCTGAGCAAATGCAGCGAGTATCGTTCAACTTGTTACGAGTTGATGGACCACCGAAACGATTTTGAAAACATCATTTTAAGGTTTTAAAAAGTCTTTAGTGCTGCTTTAAAGGTGCATTTAGCGATATTATGTGGTTTGTAAACACATATCACTTTTTAGAGCATTAAGATAACATCTTCTCATGTTCTGATTGCATTCTCCTGGGTCATTATAAAGAAAAATCTGGTTTTTTTTTTTTTTTCTTTTTTTCATTAAACACAGTCTCAAGAAAAACTGCGAACAAAGAACTGGGGGCAGCCTAACCCTCAACCAATAACACGAGAATCACTGACCCAGACAGTAGGAGGAGAGAAATGTCCTACACACAAGACATGATGAAAGAGAACTGCCTACACAGTCCTTGTACTTTAAATATCTGTATGCCTTCCGTGTTTTGCTTATATAATGCTTTAAATACATAACTGATAGGTTGTTGACTGAATGAGATGTGTCACAGTATTTCCTTATACTAAAACATTTTTCTGCTGAATGGTTGTATGTATGACATGTATGACAACAGGTATGTTCCATTGGAAACCCATGCTGTTTCTGCTACCATTTATATCACTTCTGTAATAGCATTCATACTTTAATTGTCCATACCGTATAACTATTTTTATTACCCAGAGAAATTAAGTACTGGTTTCTGGTTGTCTGATATTCCTCTATTGTGTGACAGCTATGACATAAATCTAATAAATCTTAATCACCACTCCTTATCCATGCTTTTTCAACCCATTATAAACCTGAATAAACTAGATCTTATTTCCTATGAAGCACTAGACTACAATAAAACTTTAAACCATGCATTTTTTTTGTACACTGCTACTTAAATAAAAAAAAAACATTAGGCTTATGACCTGGGTGGGATAACAGCCTTCAAGGTCTCTCAGTGCGAGGGAATAATGGAGTTGAGAGAAGGAAATGACACTCTGCCTCATAGTCTGGTGGTCTTTACGACCTTTACATTACCCCTAACTTAGTACTGTATATAGCTATAACTAGTTATTGCACTAATGTCTTAATATCATTTCTCATTATAAGTATAATGTCACAATCATAATAATAAAAAAAATATATTAACAAAAATCAAAAACACAAGACACCAGTTAAGTAATGACAAAAAGAATGCAGGCACAATGCTTATTATAACTTGGTGTATGCTTTCTACTCCCAGATATGTCATTAGATACACAGAGGGGAGCTGCTCTTTAAATAATAGATCCCCTCCGCCTTCCCCAGCAGAACACAGAGGCGCTTTCTCAGGTGATGCTGGCATGTTGCATTATCGGCATTGTGAGCACATGACTTGAGTGTGATGGTTGCTGCGAATGTTGGAGTGCTTTGCATTCGTCTTGTGTTGTGGTAGAGCTGTGGACCAGAGAACGGGACGTTTAAACCAACCCTGCAGTTTGACGTGTGAAATCGTGTGTGCATTATTTATGGTATTTATATATGTCATGGCAGCCCGGTATTACATGTCGGTATAATTCCTCCGAATGAGTGTAGAAACTGTAGCTTCTAATCTTACAGTATGTTTTGTACTGCCCACCTTCCACATGTGTATTGCTTGTGTGTGTGTGTGTGTGTGTGTGCCCTGAAAAGGCTCACATCAGCCTTTACCTGAAAGAAAAAAAACCTGCCTTTTGGCATCTTCCGCTGAGTCTAATCCTTATGAACATCTACTAGATGATTTCCCACAACCAGCCCTAAAGACGGATGACCGGCGTGACACCTGCTCAAGATATTCCAGGCTGCAAATGGCATGGCACAAATTGTGTGTGGACCTCTGTGGCAAAATCCTATAATATTTCTAGTGCACCTTTAGTGTATTTTCAGATGCCATACAAGCAATGGGTACTCCCTTGCAAAAGGAGGTTAAGCACCTGGACAATTATTCTTCTAAATCAGACCCCTTAGTCATGTGAGGGTTGGAATTTAAACTAAATTTCCATCTCTTCAGACATATTAAGAGCCACTTTATTCTGTCTGGTATTAAGCACTTGATAAAATAAGCTGTGAGGTAACAGTAGAGTCCTGATATCCCACAGCTTCTAGTAGAGTGTTTTTATATTGCAAAGATTCTGCCTTTTATAATGCAGACAGACATGTCCCCAGAAGCCCTGTCTCTAACTCATGGCTTCCTTGTTTCTCAAATCCACTTCATTTCAGTTGCATTCTGGAGTGCTCTCTCGTCCATCCGACAGGTTGTTAGCACATTAGGCACAAAGTTTCCAAATAGCATTATTAGTGGCTTTTTTTTTACGCCTCAGATTATGCAAACAAGCCTTCGCCAAGCACAGGAGAGGCGGTTACGGCCTGCTGAGTGCATTCGTTTTGCAGCGTAAAGTTTTATGCACTGTGCTGTCAGTGTGCCGCTGTCGCTGTTGCTCTAGTCTCTATAAATGACTCCAAGAGACAACCCTGCACCACATACAAACCCTGACTTACATTGTGTACCACAAGCCCATCACCAGCAGTGGCCACGTAGTCCCTTCACACCCCATCCACTTGGGCCAGGGCTGCTGTGGTG
The DNA here is from genome assembly GCA_017657215.1 of Limnothrissa miodon. Taxonomy (NCBI): domain Eukaryota; kingdom Metazoa; phylum Chordata; class Actinopteri; order Clupeiformes; family Clupeidae; genus Limnothrissa; species Limnothrissa miodon. The sequence continues at coordinate 210,334 of JAGFZM010002146.1, read as the reverse complement.
GCCTATGGTCTAGCGTCCCCCACTATGGCCCATTTAGCAATGTCATTATTTAATATGCCGTGTCTTTCTTACAGCTCCAGCCCACCTCTGCTTTCACATTAGCAGCAGCGATGGCCACTAACGTGTGTGCGCCCGAGCCAAGGCTCAGCTTGTGCAGTGAAAGACTGATGATTGCGCTCAGAACGAGCTGCTGCTCACGGTTCCCGTGGCGACAGTGCATGCCACGGCGATTTCAATTAGGCCCCGAGCATCTGGGTGACACCGAGTCGGAGACGGACAGCGAGCCATCGGGGCTGGGACCGGGCCGAGTTGGACAGAGCTCACCTGTGCTTCTCATTAGTGCAAGCCAGCTGACCAAGTCCCCTCAGCTCACACACACAAACACAAACACACACAGGTACACACAAACACAGGTGCACACAAATACACACACACACACAGTCACACACAAACACAAACAGGCACACACAAACACTGACTAGACAGGTCCCTTTGATTTAAAACACACACAAACAGACATGCTTACTGTAAATCATTGGTGCCAGTTAAAATAATACTGATTTCAATCCACTCACTCACATGTATGAGATAAAGCACATGTCCTCCAACGACTGCTCATACAGTAGGAACAGTCTGGTACTCACACAGTAATGATATTTTGTGATATTTATGTCAAGGAGAATTGTCAGTAGCTGGATTTTACACCCGTTTGCGCTAACAGCCTACAAAAGTGCACTGTTCAAAAGTGCAATGTTTACAAACATTCTTTTAGACATACCACATGATGACACCACCAATAATGTTCTTCAATCAATCAATCAAATCATTTTTTACCTCCATCTGACAAACAAGCTCTCTCTCACACTCTGTCTGTGCCTTCTGCACACACACACACACACACACACACACTCGCAAACTGAGCATGCTTGTTTATAGCAGTAGGAGTGGAGGTTAGGAGGTTATCTCCTGCTGTTTTCTTGTCTTCTCCTAATTGGGGGAAGCACCAGAAGCAGGTGATTAGAAAAGGCATGATCATCTCCAGCCCAGCTGCTAATGCCCCATCTGTGAGGGCCTTGTCATTTATTAACATCCCCTGTCCAACTCAGTACTTACTGACAGCCTCTTCTCAGAAAGTCTTCCCCTGGGAAGCTAGATGTGACACAAAAGTTTAAGCATTCTCTCTCTTTCTCTCTCTCTCTCTTAAATCCAATTCAAAGAGTTCTTTATTAGCATGGCTGTGTAATTACAGTGTTCAAAGCTGTCCTTTAGATCAACACAAACAACAAAAGTAAGTGATAATAAGTAAGGCATAATGAACAAAGCAGCACATATAGCGGTGAATATAGCCTAAAGGGCGTAGCAAAAACGATCTTGAAATCCAGCTTGGTCAAGTTAAAGAGGGGCTAAGCAACGTTCTGTTTTTCTCTCTCACGAGCTCCCTCTAAAGACTGCTGTATTGCATTGTATTGCACTGCATTCTATTGGAGCCGGTCGCGCTGCTGAACATTGCAAGTGCTGTATCTACCGCTATAGGCCACGGTGGCGCATTGTACACCGTTCGTTCGCCGTGTAAAGACTCATTTTAGCTTCATAAACAGTATGAAACGGATAAATTAAATGAAAAATGTTGCATAGTGGGCCTTTAAAAGGTTGCTACAAATGAGAGTGAGGCCACCAAATTGTAACCCTGGGTGAACTGATATGCATTGGTGTATAATTCGTCCAGAAAAGTGGAACTACTTCAGAGGTGTGCAGTGATGTATGTTACATTTTGTTACTAAGTTAGCTTTAGTGCCAGCAGGCATAGAGGACTCTTTTAGATGACATGAATGGGTTCTCTTGGGTTTTTAGATTTTGTTCAAATCTACACACTTATAGCTACTGAAGAATGTAAGGTTCATTCAAATGTTATTTTGAGGTATTATAAAACATTGCTATTTTATAATTTTCGAACGAAAGGGGCGATAGTTGGTGTCCGTACGATACCAGAGCCTCATGAGTTGGCATGAGCTTTCTAAAATAGATATGTTACATTAATGTCTTGACTTACCTCAATTTCAGAATGGAAAGCCTTCAGATCTCTCAAGTTTGTTGTGTTTTTTTTTTTTCCCAGAGATTTGGTGGCCGCATTTCTCCCCATCTTTTAGCACAACACATTCTGTTTTCTTTTCTGATTCAATGTAATTAAAGTTTTTCCGTCATCCCTTCTTTTTCTCCCAAATACTACACTCGAATGACCCGCCATCGTCCTTTTCCTTGTGTTAATTTTTGTTATCAGTAGCGCCAACTCACCGCTTCCAAATCTTAATAATGCCGCGAGAAGGGCTTATGTGACGTCGCCCCTGAAATGAGAAACAGGAAACAGAAATAGGCCTACTGCAAAATAATAATAATGCGACTAAACAAGACAAAATAATGTTAGAATATTTTGTTTCCTGTCGTTTTGGTCAACAAAAATGAAGAGACATTTTAGCAGTTTTTAATTTGTAAACCACATTTAGTCTCATTTTCATTCATCAACAAAATTGCATTAAACATTATTTATTGTCATCGTCACAAGGCCAGCATTTACGCTACATCTCGTCTCGTTTTTCTCACGTGATAAAGGTTTGTTGTATTTAGTCATAATTTTCGTTGACGAAAGCAACGCTACCAAAATTACTAGACAAAAGTACTCTCTCTCTCTCTCTCTCTCTCTCTCATACACACACACACACACACACTCTCTCAAAAGTCATTCTAACCATTCTGAAGTTGTGCATCCCATTGCACCATGAAAGATTTCTTATATCAGTAATAAATGCCATTAATAGCATGAGCCATTGTGAAAACAAGACAATCAACATGCACAATCAACATCAACATTTGTAATATTCTCACTTCATACAGCAGTGTACCTACACAATTTGCCCTTCAAACGTTTTCAATTTACATGGTAATTTCTTGATGGAATAATCAACATATAAACACATGTACTAAGATGCAATCTCTCTCTCTTTTATCTCTCTCTCTCACTCGCGCACACACACACACACACACACTTTCATGTAGACAGATGTGCTCAGCAGCTTTCCCTGTTTCCCATTTGCTCCCTGCACACCCCCACATGGACAGATCTGTTTCTGAACCTTTTTACGACCCCCCTGCACCCCCCCCCCCACACACACACACACACACACACACATAAATACCCTCTCACAGCCCTGCACATTTCCTATCTGGAACACATTGCCACAGCCACATCCAAAGCCTCACCACTTGATGCAAGCCTCTGGCTCACTCTGCCACAGCCTAGCTCAGCACCAAACCACACTCCTCTGCCTCACACAGCACTGATCAGCTGCAGTCCAGGCCTGCCTGCCCGCCCATCTCTTTCTCTGGGGCAGCTTTGTTTTTCCCCCACAGTAGAGCTCCAGCCTCCAGCCCTACCCTAGTCACCCCGCCACCGCTGCCCCATCAAAGTGAACGCCAAACGTCTTATGACCTGTGCCAGACCATCAAGCGCTGGCCCCCGGAGCCCAACTATCTCTAGACACGTGCCGCGGCTGAGCTGTCGGATTAAAGGCCTTGTGACCTCAGCTGACCTTGGAGCTTTCCCCTTTCGTATTTGACTCTTCAGGCGTGACACGCACCAGAGCAGAGGATGGATGTATTAGCATAATCTATGTCTTTTGAACTTCCCTGCAATTATGCCTTTAACCTCTTCACCTCTCCATTGCTCTTTTCTTTCCATATTTCTGTCTGTGGTCTCATTGTTAATACTACTACTACTAATAATAATAACAATAATAATAATTAATAATGATAATAATAATAATAATAATAATAATAATAATAATAATAATTATTATTATTATTATTATTATTATTATTATTGAAGGAATTTTAGAAAACTCATTAGAATTGAGTCATCACTCACTTGTCGTCCTCCTCCTTTTTTTTTTTTTTCTCTCTGTCACATGAACAGGTTTGGTCCAATAGGAAGTCGACAGCTGAGAGAATAGGAAGTTGACAGCTGAGAGAATAGGCAATAATCACGCTGCGGAAGGTGGGCTTCAGCTTTGCTCCTTTAAATCCTGCACTCTGGATGAAGGCATCTCCTCAGGTTTCCACCACACTAAATCATGTAAAAAGATACACACAACTCCATGTGAAATCATACACACAACCTCATGTAAAATGATACACACAACTCCATGTAAAAATTATGCACACAACCTCATGTAAATAAACCACCATTCCTACAATTACTCGACCTGAAATCACTGGTTTATATCAACTCCATTTCACAGTAAGTACCTTCATTTGGCTGGTTTCTCTGTAATCCTGTGCAATCTCTGCTCCCACCGGTGATCTAAGGGCAAACAGGGATATTAATGGAGCCTGCAGACTCAGCAGCAAACTCGCAAACTTACCTCCGGTATGTAATTAGAAGTAAACACACACACACACACACTACTCTTTCTCTCCCTTACGCACACACAGACAAACACACAATGGCACGCTCATGTATCTGCAGACTCACATTCTCTCTTTCTCTCTCTCTCTCTCTCTCTCTCTCCCTCTCTCTCTCTCACACACACACACACACACCTAAAGACCGGACTGTGGTTAATACCACTGGTCATACTAATTAATCATTTCATTGATCTTCCCACTAAGCAGCAGAGTTTGCCATCACAAACTCTTAGTGTAAGTGCCTCAGCGAAGAGCCATCACCTGAAGCCCAACCTCAACACTATAGCGCCACACATTTGTTTAACATGGACTGAGGGATATTTCACCCTGAATACTGTTCCTTCCCTTCCCCTGGGCCTTAATCACCACCACACTCCCATCTCTTACAGTCCTATCAGAGTAGATCTGAGCATGTGCTACAATACTACTAGTCACTGACTGCAAATGTAGTATAAAACCTTGCTGAAAGTTGTTATCCATTACTGAATGCCAATGTTCAGCCATTACAGCCTCTTACTATCAGAAAATAGTGAAATGCATTTATAGTATGGGATAGTACAGCCATTGTATAGTGCAGTATAGAGTAGAGTATCATGCACTGCTGTAGATTTAACTCGAGTACTGTATAATATGAAATATAAGGTTTTTGAGGCCGTGCTGTGTGGGTTCCTCAATCGCAATCCCTCTCACTTACAGGCCAAAATGACAGAGACGACCTGATCAATAGTGACAGGATGCAGCACTCTCAGATTCCAGAGGAGAGGAGCCAACCTTACAGCCAGGTTCAATCAGCTAATCAATTGGCAATTTCGCCCGTCGTCATGTGCACAGCTTCAGAGGGCAGGCAATCAGGGCTCTGTTTGGAGACAGGTGGAGGGCACAAGTGTGTGTGTGTGTGTATGGGAGAGGGGGGATGTAGGGTTGCTCAGGGGGGACAAGAGGGGCCAGGGAGGCAGCATTGGAATGACATCCTGCCGCTGATGCAAATAAAATTGAACTGGAGTAGGCCGGGTCCCCCCAACCACCACACTCAGCGTGCACACACACACACACACACACACATTAATTTCCTGCCCTGATGTATGGAAATGTATGCATGCTATTGATTTAGCACCAGCGGGGGTACAGGTTGCCAGGAACTGGCCAGGTACATGTCCTTTTGTTTCCAGAAAATTCAGTGTGAGGAAGAGGGTGGATCTGAGGGAGCAGTGCATTAAAACGGAGTACACTGGCTACACGGCTACCTCTGCTTTAGTATCCAGGTGTGGAGCTGACAGGTCACGCTGCTGTTGTAATGCTATAAAAATGTGTGCCCTGCAATGACATGAAGCAAACGATTTTGCAGCCTGTCAGATTCACACCCGGGAGATTGCATTTTTTAGAGTCCACGCTTCCATGGACAAGCAATCAAACAGAATACAGAAACATAAATACACACACACACGCAAGCACAAATCTTCAAGGGAAACATGCTCATCTCAGCATAGGTGTTTCCGTTTGGCATCCTAAGCTCTGCGTGAGTGTGCAAACAGATGTGCTGGAGTAGAGTGAGGCTGTAGATCAAAGAAGAACCCAATTTTTCACCTTAAACAAGCCTCAGCCAAAGCCAGGCTGCAAGAGCAAGCGTTCGTGCTTGTAGTGTTCCCTGGTCTGATTTCAATACAGCAATTACATAACAGAATCAGTTAATTGTCCAAATTGACTATTTTAAGCCCACACTCTGTGACAGTAATGATAAGTTTGAACACATACTGTAAATGGCTGCCAAAATAGCCCTGCAAGAGGAAAGTGAAACATAACTTAGTCTATATGTTGACTCCATTCACTAAATTGCACTGTCATTTAGTGAACGTTCCATAATCACCCTTATCAGTGTCAAAAAACAAGGAACAAATCATTGTTGAGAACAAGGGTCTTTGTCAGTAAAAATAGATCAAGGATGGCTAGCAGTGTTCTGCAGTGGTTCAGGTTGTCCTTACTACCTAACAGGCATATTTCCTGAGCACTTGCACCACCACTAAAAAGAACCAGTTTTTATCTCCTGACGCTTTATATAATTTTTTAAGATCTCATGCTGCCTGTCTGGCTGCTCTTATTTGCAAATCATTTTGTGGGCGACAGAGGAATCTCATACAACAGAGAAGGTGAAGTAAAAAGTCTGAGGTCTTGTAGGCCCTACTACTAGGTCAGGTTTTTTTTTTTTCAATTTACATAATCTTATACCATTCCATTGAAAACTGTTCACATGTAACAGAGGTCATTCTGTGTGGTCTAGCCATGGGCTCAAACTCCTACACAACCCCAGAGCAACCACAGACTGTGTTGAGCGTACTAGCGAGTATGATAGCACCCTAGGGTGCTACTTTCACTCTCCAACACATCTCTTGGTGTCGGGAGGGAGTTTTACTAATGTACTTATAATGAGCCAGATTGCTTTAAATATAATTATTGTGTACTGTGGCTAATCTTCTTCAAACCTTGAAGGGTATTTTTTGGTATTGCAACAGAATACATTTTGTGCAGATGTGTTACAATTACAGAGAGCAGGCACACATGAAATGAGATGAACAGGGGAGGCCTTGCTTTCCCACTGTGTCATGAGAACAGGGAGACGTCAATGCCAACAGTGTGTTGCAATCTGTGGCAACCTTGCAGGAATGCACATTTACTTCAATTTGAGCTTCATATTTAATGTATGGCACAGGAGGCCAGCGGAGAGTGTCACTGAAGTGATAGTTGTGGTGGCACATGCATCTTTTTGTCCCTGCATAAAAGATGAGCGACGGAAGCGGAACACTTGGCCACTGGTGCCTATCTATTAAATAGGCCACTTTTAGAGGGAGCAGATATGACTTTAAGAAAACAAGTGTGTGTGTGTGTGTGTGTGTGTGTGTGTGTGTGTGTGTTAAGCGATTCTAGCAGTGCTAAAAATTAGACATATTCTCCTTACTGACAACAAGAGGGTTATACAAACCTGTTGTCACATCATTACCCGATCAGCCATGCTACAACACCAACATACGCAGTCTGGCTCTGACTGATAGACCAGCTCAATCCAAGGGATGGAATCAGTGTTTGTCTTTCAATCTGCGTGTGCAATAAAAGAAAAATGGACTAAGTTTATATAGCTCTTTTCCACTCCCACGAGCACTTAAAGCGCATTACAATGTTTGCAGATAAGATAAGAACACACAGGCAGACAAGAACACACTGGACACAGGTGCATGCTTCAAGTGCATAATATGGGACAAACTAATGAGTGCTATAAACATACTACATGCACGAGGCTACATAAATCAATGTGAATCCAAAATATATTTTCAGACCTCAGTTTTACTATGAATTGAGCAGTCCTTTTTCAAGCAGGGCAAAATAAGACATCCATGTCTAATAGCAGGGTTTATTTTTAAAGGGCCATGGTCATCATGTTGAATTAATTGCTCAAACTGTCTCCAGAATGTCTGAGTGTTATTTCTGTTTCAGGCTTAGCAAAGCTGATATTACCCCAAAGTAGTATTTTAAGATCCTCCATGTGTTGGCTTAAAGTAAAACCAGTGATTTAACCCTGTTTGACATTTGCAGTAGTTCCCCAAATATGCCCTGAAAATATAAAAAAGGTTCTGTTCTTATATTATATTATAATAAAATGTTCAAAACTGTGTTTTACACATGCCCACTAATGGTGCAGCTCTGTGATTTGGACATTGTGATGGAGTGAAGCTGTTCCAGTATGTGAAGCTTTTTGTCAGATGAAATCCAGGGGTGTGATTGCCCAGCAGGCCACCAAAGCTCTCAAACAGAGCCTCCACAGGCATCCGATTCTCCCCAACACCACTCCCCCACGTAATACCCAGTGTGGGGAGTTGTGTGAGATGGGAGAGTGGGTAGAAGGCTTGAAAGATGTGCCTTAGGCCCTGTCGAGTGGAGAGCTGTCTGGGTCAGTTTTTGATCCTCACCCAGGAGTACATGGTAATTGGGGATGGGGGGAAGGGGACACCATTACTGGACATGCTAAAACAGAGAGTGCTTTGTCTAAACATGGCTTTGTTTAGTCAATGGAATAATGTATCAGCACATCACAAACACTCTCTCCACTGACATGCTGTGAGAGAGAGGCATGGCTAAGATGAGAAAAGAGGAGGCGTCGGCCCTGAGAGTCCCCCCCCACCCACAGGCCTAGTGGTTCTTGCTCTGACATTTTTACCAGCTCATGCAGATAGAGGGATCAAACCAGCAGACCAAATTACAGGGGTTAGATCAACACAACGGGAAATTCCAACATCGTGCGGAAATCTGTGGTGTGCCCATGTTAGGCGATTGGGATGTCTTTGGTCTCAGTTGGTGATGAGGGGGTTTCTTTTTTCTATTTCAGTGAGTTTAAATCACCATTCTCAACCAAGACATAAATGTTTGAAATTATGAGATACCAAAACAATCCCCCTAATGTGCTTGAAGTATGAAAAAAGCCTGACATGGTCAATTGCGGATTTTGAGATCTATAGTTTAAAAAAAACTGCTTTCTTGTCAAGCCAAACACCGCAAACAAGTCAACAACATGAGACAACAAAACTAACCTGAAATGCCTTTTATTTTCTGTCTTTTGCTATGCAATCATTTGGTGTCTGCCAAAACATGACCTGAGAGGACAGTGAAAAAGGCAGAGATGAACTTGGTGAATAGCTCTATTAAATTATGACTCACGATCAAGAGCAGGCTCTGTTCTCCTCCCGGCTGCTTGGTGGGGGGGTGATTGAAAGCCCCAGGGGAATGAGCACTGACATTTCCACAGCAAAACAAAGCAAAACAAAACACTGCACAACATTTGCTCCAGCTTCCCTCAGAACTCTCAGTCCACTTACAAGTGCAGTAGAAATCTCCCTCTCTCACCTAGAGAGAAACTCTGAAGGAGAATAGAATTGTCTTTGTGTGTAAGTGTGTGTGTGTGTGTCACGTTTGCTATTTTGTGTTTACTGGCAATTGGTATTTGACAGACAAATTAATTTGGATTCAATTATCTATTTCCACTTTCAACTGGAACCTCTGCCTCATTGTCAATAACCCCAAACTAGGGGTGGGCAATATAGACGATATATACCGTATGCAATATGCATTTGGCCAATGATAGAGATTTTGGGTCATATCGGCATACCGTGATAGCACCTTTTCATTCTTACAACGAAACTGTGTAAGAGCCTATAAATTGAACAGCTACTGCCTGACACAAATGCAGCTTACCAGTTTACTTCTGTGTGAATTTGAGAGTCCAATATAAACACCTCCGAACGATGACTAAACAACTGTTACAACACATTTTGACTTTATGCTATGGTAACCATTGACTTTATGCTTTATCCAATATAAACACCTCCGAACGATGACTAAACAACTGTTACAACACATATTGACTTTATGCTATGGTAACCATTGACTTTATGCTATGGTAACCATTAAGAAACTGTTATGCTGTAAGTTACATACCAAAGTATACCGTGATATATATCATCTACCGTCTATGGTTCAAAATATATCGCAATATAAATTTTAGACTATATCGCCCATCCCTACCCCAAACTCACACACCCACTCTGCCACACACACACACACACACGCACACACTCACTTTCCCCAAACCAGGCTGCAGTCCACCTGATAAACCTCTGGAGGCTGACACTTAACTCAATAGATCATTGATCTGGTTCAGTCAGGTGTCGATCAAGACCCACTCCCATACCGGGTCTGTTCAGGCAGGCATGGCTAAAAAAAAAAAATCTTGCCAAGTTTCCCCCAATGCAAAGCCTTTAGGCTTAAACCACCAGTAGGATGATGTGCATGTGTAGTTTAATGAGTGGAGAGGTCATTGGAGTAAGTTGGAAGGTGATCGACAAATCTGCCCACGCAAAATCCAGACACCTCTCTGATTCGACTCTAATTGGGTGCAAACACACATCCAGCGCTCGGGTGGGTCCCTTATAGTTCCCACATGCGATGTGTGGTGCCAAAGCTCTGAGTGATTTGTATTGTGAAATGCCGTTGCTTGGAAACTGAAAAAGAGCTGAGGAAGTGTCTGTGTGTAGTCGAAACAATAATGAGTGTCGGAACCATTACCAATGCAAAGCAGGTTAATAAAGGTGAAGGGCCCTTAATTCGACACCTATTGTTTCGCAAGCCAACCCATCCGTGATTGCAAGGCTGCGGTATGGAAGAGAGTCTCTTTAATCCCAGCGGAGCAACATGAGGAGTTTTTTATTTTACAAAGCTGAGATGATTAATTGATAACTGTGTATTGTGCTGATTGAATTCACACTAGCTGGACCTGCCACATGTAATAGGTGCAATAGAAAGCTAGTGCGCTTAGTAGTGTCTCAGAAGTAATAATCTCTCACCACATGAGGCAGTGCAATTTAGGTCCTACTGATACAACAACATGATCCTCTTGCCACCAGTTCTGGTGTATTGTTGTTTGTATCTGTGTGTATATGTGTGTGCATGTGTGTGCGTGCGTGTGTGTGTGTGTGTGTGCATAGGTTAGATAGACATAGAGTATATTAGTAGGTTAGAGAGAGAGCATATTGATGCATGACTATCATTGTGTGTGTGTGTGTGTGTGTGTGTGTCTAGTTCTCACCAAGAACTTCCAAAAGGCTCCCAGTTGTCCGAGGTGCACTGCTTAGGTCACTGGCCCGCTCGATCATCATCACTCTACAGTGCTTGTCTGGATTTGATCCCAATGAGCTTGTCGTCTCCAGAGGCATTTTTACTGGATCTAGTCAGCAAACAGAGGGAGGCGTTGTGTGAATGCAGAGTTTAGAGTGCCATCAGTCAAGGGCTGATTCAATCTTTTAAAACTGAACCCTTAGATGCACAAGTGGGGTCAAAAATGACCCCAGCAGTTGTTTTTTTGGAATATTTTTGTCATTTTAAATTTGTATTGCTTAATTTTCCATGTATTCCTCAAATAGGTTGTCTTAGACATGAGTACATTTGGATATGTATTAGGGCTGTAACGATATGCCATATGAAACCGAAATCGCGAAACTCAGAACCACGAACCTGTTTCACGGTGTGAGAAGGCAGAATCGCGACACACCCCTTCCGACTAGAGTTATCCTTCCCGTCCAGATCCAATGCTACCACATCTTTAAATTATTATTAGCATTATTTGAAGCTACAATTATAAAATACGTAGAGACTCACCACAAAACTACTTAAGAATAAATAATTTTATGTTACCCGTAAGCCTCCCCCAACTACATGTCATGTGACGCCTGATTACAGAAGTTGAGCAAGTTTAACGTGAGGAAACGCCAACTAACCCAGAGATTGTATGTAGACCCTCCTTATACATTTTAGTATGGCAACACTGTGGCTACCCACTGGAAAACAAGGACTGCACTCGTGTAGTCGACAAGACCCTCTCAAATTGCCGTAAGTGTTTTAAGAAGCTTACCCAAGTGACCGGCAAAACAAACAAACATGCGGATGCACATTCTACGGCACTATCCCGAAACCAATTTAGCTCACAACCCAACAGTAGCAGCCTACACTACCTAGCTTATTTTAAGCAGTTTTCAGCCAATTCAGATTGAACACAAAAATTACTAATTAGAATTATTATGGCAATGGATATGCGCCTCTTTTCGATTGTTGAAAACGAGAGGTTCAAGTATTTACATTATCAAAATATGCTACCAAAACTACTTCTAACGTCCTCCAAACACGTGCAGTGTATGAGAGCCATACAAGCGACGGTTTGTCAGAAATATAGGCCAGTATATAGTTAATAATTTGCATAGTCAATGCCTATTGTTCTTTGGTGTTCAATTTAATATTATTTGTTCTGTTTGCGAACCGAATCGTGGGTCAAAAATCGTGATGTGAACCGAATCGTGGATTTGGTGTATTGTTACAGCCCTAATATGTATGTATTTTTTATATTTTTTATTTATATTTTTATATCCTTTTTGTATCCGTACCCCACTTTTCCACACGTGATGAATGAGCAGAGGAAAGCCCACATTTGACAATGGGCTGTTGGATATTGTAAGTGGAGGCAGTACTGTGGGGTGCTTCCTAATGTCCACCACCATCTCCACAGAGTTTTTAGCTCAAGGTTGTGTTGACTACACAAGAGCACCATCCTCTCAACCTCCTGCTGATATGATCTTATCGTTGATAAGAATGTAGCATAAATTAGCGAGTGCATCTTTTTGTTTTTATAACAACGTAGCACAAATAAGAGTATTACATTTGTCATTGTCAACGTTTTTTAGTTATAGTTTTGAAAGTTGAATGTTTGTTCAAACAAACACAAGAAATATACGTTCACTGTATGCACGTTCACCGTTGTACTGTATATGGTCATTGCAATTTTACAGCATTGTGCAAAAGCATAAGCAATAAATTCAAGACTATTTTATTGGGAAAGCACCAAAGCAGAGAAATGTTCAGTGCAAAAACTTAACAATGGTTTAACCAGCGAGATAAATAGAAATTCTAATATACAGTCGATGGGTTCAACAAATCAACTTCATATTCAGCGCTGCATAACACCGATACAGATAGCCAGGTTTTGTCAACCCCGGTTTCACAAAGTAATGTGTACTTTACTATTTGACATTTTGTTGAAATAAACAAGTATCATGTAGGCTAGTTAATCACAGCGCCTGCTAGCAGCTAAGTTAACTACCTAACAATCATAACTTCACATTGCGTGGATCAATACATTAGCTTAAGGAGTGTGGCCACATGGAAATTTCACAAACAAGTTTTTACAATCACAATTTGGTTGTTTAGTTCCATTTTTGCGGGGTAGTGAGTAGTTGAGACTGATGACTTTTCGCTGCTTCAAACTATATTGTCTCGCTGCAAGTGGGACGGATAGACTGTATATAAAACAGGAAGGATTCCGATTCCCACGCATAGACAGTAGAGGATCTAGACAGTGACGTCGGGGGTTAGCATCACATGACTGCACTTGGCCGTTCTGCAGCGAGTCCTTACTCATCCCTAGTGTATAACTGGTGGGTCATACATCTTTCTTAAAATTAATGACAAAATAAATAAAAATACAAATTGCCTCATGTAACAAGCATGTTTCATGAGGACTACCTGGACTATGAAAATATTCCAATTCGTTATAATAACTACAGTTCGTTGCAAAAACGCATTGATTTTAATTGGGGTCATTTTTTACCCCACTTGTGTAAGAGTGTAGGTATTGGTAGGTTGTGCATCCAAGGGTTAAGCACTAACCAATTGTTTCTCTCTACTGAACGGCCAGACCTGTTGTACGAAACAAAGTGTAGAACCTGGAGCTGGTTTCATTACAAGGCTAGGTATTATAACGAATGAGGTGAAAGTCCAACCCTTCACAAAGTCACAAGTAAATGGGGGAGGGGGGGGGGGGGATGTGATGTATACATCCAATTACGCCCAGACGAGAGCTGTATTTATTTAATTTTTCTTTAGCCAAAAGGTCAACAGAATCAGAAGCATAGGGTTATTTTGAGGCTTGTTACCCTGTCAACCATGGTGCTGCCAACTATCAATTTAGTGAGCAAAAAAAAAAAAAAAAAAAAAAAAAAAGGGCAAGAAAAAAACGCCATTATGGAGTAGATGTCTGGAGAAGTTTGCCTGTATGAGCCTGGATAATAGACTTAATGAAGACGTACTGAAAGCGTGTGTGGGTGTAGGTCTCCCAGTGACCTGAATTGCAATTGCATGTTCCTTTACAATACCATTATTCCTGGTCTAGTTCAGCACCTAAATACATAGCACAACCCCACCAATACCTCTCTCTCTCTCTCTCTCACCACACACACACACACACACACACACACAAACCACTAACACCATTGACAGCTCACTTCCCCACTGAATGGCAAATGGTGCCCTGTATTCTCTCTAACAGAACCGAAGGTCATTGGGCACATTCAATAGTATGCCTATGGTCTCATTATGAACTCATGAGGGGAGGAAATGTCAGGCCATTTTGTCCGTCTGGAGATTGGTCCTATAGAGATAAACTACTGTGCTGGATGAGACAGCACAACCTGTCCCTATTGAAGTGGACGGTATTCATAGAAGCATGAGATGATTTAAAAACAAAAAAATGGAGAAAAAGTGACAATCAGATTGCTTTGTTCTAAGTAATATTTGACAGATTTGACAGATGCCTTTGAGGTCACTGCTTTGTGTACTGTACTTGCTATCCGTGAGGATTACAGTGTCAGACTAGCATTGCAGTGTTATTACCAAGGCTCCTCTGCCGTCCTCGGGACCAAGCCTTGCTATCAAATTGAAAGCCTCCCAATCTCATTCTCATGAATAATTTACTTGCTCCCTTAAGAAGGATGCATGCATTCTCCACACAATATTTGTTTTGTTTCACTCGCAGTGGCTAAGAATGACCTCCATTATAGCTGATAAATGATTTGCCCCCCCCCCCCCTGCTCCCCCCCCCACCGCCCCCCTCCCCCCCCCCCCTCCTTCCCTCTATTACCATCACCCTATCATATCTCTCTCACTTCCCCAGGCTTGTGGCCTGATGAGCGCTTGATTTCTCCCAGCCTCTGCCTTATTAGGATAATATGGGCATAAATATGCCATTGGTGAGCTACGGGTACTCCAGTTTTACCCATTCATTCCCGATTGCCACTTGACCACCCAGAGCAAAAAGGCTCTGCCGAAATAACAGCAGTGTGTGTTTGTGTGTGTGTGTATGTGAGTGTGTCTGAGTGTGAGTGAGAGAGAGTGAACGAGAGAGAGAGAGAGTGTGGTAGAGGGGGATGGACTCAGCCCACACATTCTCACCCTCTTTAGAGATACGAAAACCCAACCTTATCACGCCAGCAGCCTTGCAGCTAAAACTAAAAGCCTCCATCTTCACACACGCACACACACAGCAACCTTCCACCCTGCCTGTGTGAGCATGAGCTTGTGTGACGCCGATAGTAAAGTACGTCACACCCCCCATCTTGAAGCTAATGGAGACGGGGAGAAGGGCACTGCCATTTGGGGATGGCATGGCTGACAAATGCCACGACACATGCCCGTCCATCCGAGACCGGACGTGCCCAAGAGTTCAACATCTGTTCTGAATACATCAGCACACAGTGCTGCCAGGGGGAAGGGAAATCCCTCCAAAGGCAAAAAGACACACTAGCACTGCCTGGCACATATTAATCAAGCTTCTCTTCACTGTGTGTGTGTGTGTGTGTGTGTGCGTGTACGCATGTGTCTGTTTCTCTTCTGATTTATTTAAAGGAGATATTCTGGTTAATGCAGTCCAAAGCCCTGTGCTGTATAATGATATCACCTTGTGCTATTTGTAGGATGAAAAAAGATAGATATTAAAGATAAAAAATATTGATAAGTAGACCGATTACCAGATCAACAGTTCACATTAACTTAAACGGGCATATGGAAATTAAAAAGTGAGTTTGTGTGGCAGATTCTGTTAGTTGACAATGCACTATTTGGTCTCTGTTGTATCACATTCTATTGTTTATTTTAATACCAATCCTGAACAACAGGGCCCTGGATTAATTCACACATTTCTCCTTTAACTGTGGGTCCTTCTCTTGTGACCCATTCAGTCCAATTGCATTGCCTGTATCAAACATGTGCCCTGTCAAGTGCCTGTATACATATAGTGGACATGATTGAATGAAACTGTGAATTACAAACAACACTAGACACTGGCTGATTCACCACACACTGTTCCAGCAAATGAGTGCTCATGGGCCTTTGTGTGCATGTGCTTACGTCACATCACTGGATGCTGCAGGACACCTGCTCTCCTTTTGTCATATCTCTCACATATTGATTGAATGGGACCAGCACCACTATGTTCCTCTCCATGTGCTTCTCTGAATGCATACAGCAGATCATAGTGCACATCCAACATGTGCAAGTGTGTATATTGCAGTGCATACAAAACAAATACAAATCTATAGATCATAGTGCATATGTAACATGCGCAAGTGTATAGATCGGTGTATAATGTATACAAGTGTATATAATATGGGAAAGTATGTGCAGTATTACTTGTCCACTGTCCTCACCCGTTTTTCTCTTGATATTGTGGAACAGTAGGAATACTGTTAGCTCTGCCTGCCTTTTCTCTTGTCAGGGATGAACCACGTCCTTTTTAGCGAGGGTTCCTGCTTGCATCACCTTGGTCTTCTCCATATCCTCTGTGGAGCCTGAATGAAATCAGCTCACTTTTTGCCAAGGAGAACACCTCGATGAAGCCCTTCTCTTTATTAACTCCCACAGACGGAGAATAAAAAGTCTTCCTCCCCCTCCTGCAATCAGCTTCTGTGTGTAACAAAGGGCCTGAGTGATAAGAGGTGAGGACACAAGGAGAGCATGGGAGGATGGCTATTATGTTCATTTACACACTCACACACACACACACACACACACACACACACACAGGAATCAGGAGGGCCCTCGGCAGCTCATCCGTGCCACTGTGCCAGGCTGGCTGCGGCTCTGGGAACAGAGAGGGGAGTAAAGAGCTCTCCAGATACGAGTCCCACCAGGGCCGCCCCGCACAGACCTGCACAAGGGCCTCGCAGCGGTGATAAAAGTTATTTACAGGCCGGCTCTCTTTCTTTATGAGGTCCTTATCACAACCCGGCCTGCTTTCAACCCCCGCCGGCTCAGACGTGCTGACTTTTTATATTTTTATATATCTCTATATATTTATATATTTACTTCCAACCCAATACTTCCTGCTCTATCTCTGGTGCTGTCATTTCCTTGTTTCTCCCTGCAATGTCCTAATTTCATTCTTTATTCATGCTGTCTCTATTATGGAGAGCAGCTGTGACAGTGACAACAAGACAGCCCACAACCGTGAATAAATGTACCATATTGTAATAATAACAGAGCCAAATAAGCAAACAAACACAATTCTGAAAGAGAATTATTGGCGAATTTTAGTGTATTGTTAAATTAGTTGACTACCGTTTTGATGATTCAAAAATGATCATACATATTTACTGCATTTTTAAACTAATGATGTGCTTTTCAGATTTTTTTTGCCTCGTTTATGCTTTCTACAGAGGCAACGCTGAGGAGAGTTCGCCCTGTGTGAGACACTATCTCTGGCAGTCACATGTAGTGAGACTAGAAAACAGAAGGAGAGGGATTAAAAGTCCTGTTGCTGCACTCCATGTTACATAAGCAGCCGTGGAACTGAAGATGTAAGGGCACCGAATTATCTGTCCAGAAAGAGGATGAGCAAGAGAGAAAACGGAACCCCGGTGTGTTGCTAGTATATGAACAGGGAGTAATAAAAAACATGTCTTCGATAACAAGTTATCAACAGGTCTTTGATGAGAAAAAGTCTCCCGTTGCCTCCTGCGAAGCCAGAAAAGTGCTGTCAAAACACAATTTGTTTCACAGTGGGTTTTTGTTCGACAAAGGCATTAAGGCTAGGTGAATGAGTGTGTAGGCTAAACAGTGGGTATTTAGGAGAAGGAAAAAAAGGTGTGATGGTTAGATCTTTTCAGAAAGCTCTTGTTTGAGAAGTGCCAAAACCCTGTCTATCCTAATTGCACACCGGTGGTGGTTTTGCCCAGTTTGCGAGGCACGCTGCATCAAATTCCCAAGCACAGCACAGTGCTGCTCCTTTGCCATCTATTTGCATTGCCTGCGGTGGTGCTGCATGCCAGCCTTGCCCTCGCCAGGGAGCGGCCGTCCGTTTGTCTGACGAGTCCTTTTCATCTGATGGGTTAATGGGGACGATCAGTCCAGCATTTAGTCCCCCTCCAAACACACACACACACACACAGACAACCCTCATGCAGCAACTCCACGCAGAGTTGTTTTACTTACTGAAAAACATCCCCTGTCCGCCCCCTCACCGCAGCCTTGCTGCAACTGGCTGGAATGATCATCCTGATCAATACCATTAGCACTGATAGATGGCTAAGAACATGCCCTTCAACACAAGGGCACTTCAGCGGATGAGCTTGTTCAGAAGCTTCCTTGTCACGCTTTTTTTTTTCTTTTCCTTTTTTCCTAATCCTCTCCATTTCACCTCCCAGGAAATATGAGTCTATAACCTTTCCTCTCTCTCTATCAGTCAGTGCGTCTCCATCATTGGGAGCGTGGCATAATCTTCAGCCAAGTCGTTGTGGTTGTGCTGGGGAGTGTAATGACCCTGTAGTTTTGGCGGGAGACTGAATTGTGACTGTAATGAGCATGTTTCCTGTCTGCCGCCCGGCCATCAATCACAGCGAGGCGGCGGCAGCCGGGGAAGAGCCATGGAGAACAAGGCGGTGGTGGTAAACTATCAGTCGATTTTCGACCGTCATTAAAAGGATAAACATGTAAACAGCGAGTCGTAAATAATAGCGCCCTGTCTGAGTGATAGCGCGTGTCACCGCACTTTTATCTACATGCTTGTGAGAAAGTGTGTGTGTGTGTGAGTGTGTGTGTGTGTGAATGTGTCCATTGCTCTTGGTTGTGTCATGTTATCAGATGCCCTAATGGAGTCATTTTGCTTTTGTTCTCATGAAAGTGTGAAAACACATAAGCCCCTGGATGCATTTCCACCAGAATGTCATTCCCCTCCTGGGCTTAATGTGTGTCTCCACATGAGCAATAGGTGCAATGTAGCTAGGAATGAAGTTGAGGAGCATTAGCATATGTTAAGGAAAGCATTCCTGCAAACTCTGTTTACAAATGAGCCTGGTTCCCCTCTTTCCTCTTCCAGACAGGGTCCCTTTCATTGTAATAAGGAA
Organism: Limnothrissa miodon; assembly: GCA_017657215.1. Lineage (NCBI taxonomy): Eukaryota > Metazoa > Chordata > Actinopteri > Clupeiformes > Clupeidae > Limnothrissa > Limnothrissa miodon. The sequence continues at coordinate 191,117 of JAGFZM010002146.1, read as the reverse complement.
GGGCACAAATGGAAGTGTGTGTGTGTGTGTGTGTGTGTGTTTGAGAGAGAGAGAGAGTGTGAGAGAGAGGTAGGTTGAAAGTGAGAATAGTATCACTGTAGGGTGAGCTGAAGAATTGAAGATTTTGAAGAAACTGTGTGTGTGTGTGTGGGGGGGGGGGGGGATGTGCCATATGCTAAAGCTCAGATTAATTAGCCACTGGCCTTCAGGTGAGCCCTGCCTTAAACACAATCACTAAAAGAACATGGGCTGGTCAGCCTGCAGAAAGAAAACTGCAAAGGGGCCTCACACTGCAAATTGCATTCCCTCTCTCTCTCTCTCTCTCTCTCTCTCTCTCTCTCTCTCTCTCTCTCTCTCTTCTATCTCTTCACAGAAGCCAGTGCAGGCAGGCAGTTGTTTTCATCTCACCTCACAGTGCCTGGAGGAGTCCCTCCTGAGTGCCGTTAATGTGCATTGCTCACAGGATGAGGCTGTTGGTGGATGCTAGCACAGCAAGCCTTCCGGCTAATTGCGCTTCAATGTGCCATGCTAGCAGAGGCACCTCTGTGGAGGGAGAAAAGACAAAGGCTATGCTTCTCAGTCTCCCCCAAAGATGATCACTTAATATTGTGATCACACAACTTGGTATGAAACAACCTGGCAAGAGTGCTAAGAGATATGCGTTTGGCACACAAAACTGCTTTACTACTACTACTACTACTACTACTACCAATAATAATAAAAATAACAATGACAACAATAATATTAATGATAAACCAATACTAAATAATTTAATTCATCTCTATTTTTATGGACTTGACTTAATGTATCAATTTGACTCAATGTCATCCCCATCTCCATTACTGAGATTGAAGTTCCTGTATATATGACATTTTATTTTGATACCGTACATTCATGATTTTATCCTCCCAAAGCATTCCGTCAGTGTACAATCTACACAGAAGACACCATGTGTTAAACAGGTCAACCAATAGCACCCTTGTCAATTAATGGTGCAGCCTAGTGGTTAAGGCTTCATGCCTATAACCAAAGGGTTACCAGTTCAATCGTTGTGTTTGCTTCCCCTCACCGTGTATTCATTGTGTGCTAAGCATATTTCACTAATTCATGATTACGTCAAATGCAGACACCAAATTTCTCTTTTAGCGTTAAAAGAGTATATTGCTGTATGCTATACTATACTCTCTATGTGACTGGTAGAGATGCAGGCTATACGTGACTTTAAGGTGGCGTCTGGAACCCCTGAGGTACATTAGGAACGTATATTATCCAGTGGTAATATTGATAGTGATACGAATGAAGATGATAAGACTGCTGATTGCCAAACCGCACTCCACAATAAACAATAAGGTCCCCGCGGACCAATCAGTGCTGACTGTGTCTGTCGGCCCAGGCAGTCTCAAAGCTCCGGGGAAACATGATAACCCTGAGGTCCATTATCCCTTTAAAGCAAATGAACCTGCCATTGTTGCCGGCTTATGATCTCTAACATAATGATCCCTGTCTCCACTTTCTCGGCCCTGAATAGGACTTTTTTTTTCTGTGCATGTCTCATTAAACTCAATCCTTAGGTGCACTGAAAGGCATTTTGGACATATAATGCAGGAATGTATTATCTCATTGACTCACTGTTATTTAGTCCTCTCTTCCTCGCTCTCTCTCACTCACTTCACTCGCTCTCTCACTTTTTTCTTTATCTTCTCCTTATCTCGCTCCTTCCACCATTTACTTCCCCTTCCATTTCCACCATTCACTTCCTCTCTCCATCTTCAGCTTTTGGATTTTCACTCAGGCTCTGCCATGGCCCCCACCCCGGTGCTGGCTGGCAGGTTGGTATGGGCATTTGCATTTAAATTCCATGTTTGAAGTATTTGTACTGGCACCTGGCCTCTGCGCATGCTGAGTCAATCAATCTTTGTTTGTTATCATGGCCTTTTGTGATGAATGGCTCCAGAGAAATGGAGAGGCAAAGTGTGAGGAAAGTGAACCATGGAAAAAAAAAAAAAAGGTATTGCTCCATTAACCGGGGACTAAAACCTCAGAAAGAAATCCCTCCTCGCTGGATGTGGCGAACTTTCCATGGCCTTTCAGGGAAAGCATTTGGAAGTGAAACCGATAGCCACCCCCTCCTACCCTACCCCCTGCTTCTTATAGCGGGCTTAAACAAACAACTTGTTTAAAATCTGTAGCTTTTGCTCCATTTTATTTTTTATTTTCTTTTTTTATCCTCTAATGTCTCATGCTGTTGTGTCTGACTGGGGTAAGTCGTGAAAAAAAAAAAACATGATGAAGCCAGGAACCGAAGCCTATTCCCTGCCTTCTCACAAAGCTGTTGCTTTCAAACATTCTGCACAAATATGACAGTGATGGGTTCTTTGATCAACACTCTCATGCCAGGACGAATTAGACCAACAAAACATCTTTTTTATGAAGTCTCTGATAGCAACTCAGGGCAAATAAATGACTGTTAGCATTCCAGCCAGGAATAGAAAATAGTCTATATACAAAATAAAAACATACAGTTATGTTTACCGTTGTTTGTGTCTGTCATTGCTGTCTTGTGCACTGGCAGAGTGGGTGCTTATTCAATGCTGATGCACAGGTAAGCTGGCCCACCTCGGAGTGACTCGTGACTCGCATCGTCAACAAACACTTCCCTCATAAACTGCCTCTAAAAACAAACCTGGCAACAAACACACACACACACCAGCTTGAGAAAGCCTGTGCCACCGACACGCCCCATCCACCCATTCTCCACTCCTCCACCTTTTTGAAAGAGAGCGGCGCTGGGATTGACAGCACCTCCAGTGGAAGGCCTGTGTTGGCTGGGTGCGGAGGAGAGCTGGAGCGGCGCGTGCAGCAGTGCTGTCAGCCAGCCCATCTGACAGCTGAGTGGAGGCCACAGATCATGCAGCTGATGGACTGATGGCGGTATGACAGCTGTGCTGACACTACCGCACTGTGCACATGCACGTCACGCCATGCCACCATCTCACTTACTGACACACACACACACACACACACACACACACACACAGGTGCAAACGCACATGCCAGGATGAACACTATTTGCATTTGACAGGCAATCGAATAGCCATGAATATGGCACAAATAGCAACTCTTCTGGGGGGCTGACCTTCCTTTAAGGTATTCGGTAGGAATTTGGACCAAAGTATTTGGCTCACTTTCTGAGAAGCAAGCAGCACTAAATTATGTTACTGTAACTCTTCTTTTGTTATCATCCCTTGGAGAGCATATCTAACTCTAAAACTGAATCAGAGCAAATTCAGACACATTGTTTAATTCAGACAGACACCTCCTTAATTAAGTACATTTGTACTTTAAACCTCCTGACTTGTTATGGAATCCACATTAGCTTATGCTCCCCCGAAGAGACCCTCCAAACCTTGACTCACATTAGTTGAACACAATCTCCTCTGGTATAATAATCTCATAGGGCTCCATGAATTATTTTGGTTACAGGAGATATGCAGTGGTGTGCATTAACAGTATCCCTTTTGACAGGCCGCTTCCCTGCCTGACTGTGTGGAGCCACACTATGCTACTTCGAATCATATCAGACAACCTGCTGAGGTGACCTGGGTCCATAGAGAATAGTTACTCACTGGTACTGTTTTTAAAATGGGGAAGTGCTATTTTTATCTGGTTGTTAGGCATCTGATTGAAAACAAAGTGACTGTTTAAGCACTGGGTGCTGGAAATGGTCAAATTCAGCTGTACATTTTAAATTTTTTATTTGTTGCAGGAAAATGGAAGCATGAAATGAAAACAGACCCACAATGCAGGGATTTACTAAATCCCACAATAGAATGATCTCTCTCTCTCCCTCTCTCTCTCTCTCTCACACACACACACACACACACACACAGACAGTAATTAATTAGCAGTAATTTGGAGATTTCAGAGTTAGATGAACAGACTGTTCATTAAAATGTTATTTTTGTTTTGCAGACATCTTCAAAGGGAGTACTCACATTTTAAATATCACTGAAATAATTAACGAGGAGGCCCCATGGACTGAAGAGGAAACAAGGTCCACTCATGGTGACGCAGCACGCCTGGAGAAATGAAATGCCATCAGCACAGACACACTGTCACAGCTACTCTTCCTATGTGCCCATTGTCTTTTAGAGTTCATTAGATACAAATCAGGAAGACCCACTGCCTACAGGTAGATGGCTAGAGAGAGAGAGAGTCAAGTCAAGTCAAGTCAGTTTTATTTGTCAATTTCTTCACATGTACTTGACATACAAAGGAATCGAAATTACATTTCACACTTGGCCCAGACGTTGACAACAATAAATGACTTAAAGCGAGGGAGGGAGAGAGAGAGAGAGAGAGAGAGAGAGAGAGAGAGAGAGAGAGAGAGAGTTATAATTATTAAAATAATTATTATTTATTCACCTACTCTTTTTCACTATGCAAGTTGTTGACATTTGGTGGTGTTATACCATGTATTTATATTAGTGTAGCCTATACATTATACTGCACGATTGATTTGGTAATGCAAAAACTGAGAGAGACTGTTTATTAACCTCCAAGAGGAAATTCCATAGTTCTGTATGTACTGTATGTAAGTATAGCTTAAACCCCCTATGTGTAAGTTTTATTTTTTTTCGTTTGAGAATTTCTCCCATCTATCGGCGAAGTGGTATACTGCATACGTTTGAATAAAATGTATTAGCCCTTCCCTTCCCATGGTCCTCATTTCCCATGGTCCTCATTTTGAAAAAGGCGGCGCAAAATGGATATTCTCATTTGGTGCCCAGCCACATCTATATATAAATGGAAATTACCAAGTTTACGGGAACACTAATTTATTCATGGAGGTAATTACCATCGTTTTACATTATATTTTTAAAATAAAAAATATATTTTTAATAAATACAAAGATAAATAGAAGATAAATCCTACACATAGAGGCTTTAAGGCAACTACAGATACAATGTATGTTACATAGGCTATGGCATACAAAATATATATAAAATATTTATTGATTCTCTGCTAAAAGATATGTAGAAGAAATACCGCTATTTGCCCTCCTGCAACAGGTTGGTAAAAGTGTGCTTTCAGTATTAACTGAGCTGTTCGTTGTGATAAATAGTGACAATATTCAATTGTGCCTGGGCATCTTTGGTCATCTCATCTCTCAAGAGAGGTTAACTACAATGCCACCAATTATGTGCACAATGAGCTTAGACTCACATTGATTAGGTTAATTTATGGACAGTCATTCTCAGATGGGCTTGAGCTGTAAAGCTCTGCAATGTTAGGTCCTTTAGGGTTATTAGACTTAACTATAGATGTACTAATGACTCACTTGACAAGAATCCTAATAGATGTGGATTGGCTCTAATGCCTCATAGAGGTCATTCCTGATCGTGACCTCACTAATCATCAGACAGTGAATTATGTTTTAACCATCAAATAACGATAACCTCCATTTTTCACTTAGCTAAATAATGTGCAAATTTGTTGAGTTACCTTCTCATTCAATAGTATTGATGTACCTGTGCATCAAGTCACTGTAGTGTTAAAGTAAAAAAGGAAATATCCCTCCTAATGTGTCTATACACCAACATAAAACAACCCTAATTTATTCTGTTTTGAGCATGGACACGGCAATGGAATACATAGAAAGCCTCAAGACTGAAGATGTATGCTGCCGTCAAAGCCATTTAGCTTTGTTGTTGGGTTAGTTATTTATTTTTTGTTTTCCTACATTAGTCGAGTGCCACCCACTAAGCAGAGCCTTGTTCGCAGGCTGAATTTCCACACACTTCCCGTTTTATCAAACATAATGTGTAAAATAAGTGTACAATCCTGACAAGCTATAAAATTAGCTTTAAGTCATTTGCAGGCACACATCAGTACAGTGGGGCAAATGCAGAAGCACATTAGGGGATGAGACACCAAAAGATGGAAATTAATTGCACTGACTTAAATGTTCGGCCGCGTCTGCCTGCATCCATTTCCGTCGGCTCGCAAATTTACCCCTCTCAGTCTGTGTTTCTCGGGATGTCATTTGAATGCATTTGATTTTGTTTTGCTTGGCTGGAATGAAATTACATAAATAGCCCATTTTCATCGTTTATCATTCATGTGGATCATGTTTATTCCAAGCCTCTTGTAATTATGCTGATGAGAGAGACTTAAAAATATTCCACCTGTGGTGATGATTTGAAGGGCGACTCCGTATTGTGTCTTTTCTGGGAAAGTTAGTATTGTTTTACTGTGATTGTGCATTCCTTTTACACAAGCTATTCAGTCATTCTGGGCTTGTATCCCAGAATGAAATTCACATCCAACCTCACCATCCTTTAACACCAAAGTACTTAGCCCTACACACACACACACACACACACACACACACACAGACACAAGAGTGCACACACACAAATGGATAATCCTTGCCGATGAAACCCTATCCTGAGTGTCTTTAAATGGACTGGGGGTGAACTTAGCGCCAATGGCAGTGACTGTAAAGCCGCCAGTGCAGCTGCCCTGAGACTGATGGATAGTTCACTCTCTTCCTCCACTAGTGACCAATGGGCATTGGGAACAAAATGGCCCATGCATTTAGTCCCATCACCTTAATTGACTCTTAATTTCTTATTGACTGGAACTCTGCAATACTGGTGCAATTTGGATCAGTCAAGCCAGCGGCAGCTGTTACCATGGGAGACACAAATCATTTTAATTGCAAGTCTCGATTATCCTGATTAGCCAGGCTTGTCGCAGATTTACAGGCACCAATGCATTGACTTCAGTGATATTTGACCTTTGACATTTCATTGTAATGGCTTAGGATATTGTCAATGACAAGTAAGGGTGTGGCTGACAAAGTGTTAGATGGTGGTGGAAGAATGCTATGCTATTACCCACATTTAATGATTGTATACTTCAACAATAACATTAACTTGAGGACCCAGCACTGAACAATGTCATTACCCATAATCATTTCCAAAGGTATTTTTTCACCATGTGTTGAAATGACTCTGTATAACATTTATGGAAATCTTTTATTTAATAATGCTAAGGTGGTTGCAAAAAAACAGTTTCTCAAGGGTTCTTTAAAAAAAATTTCTACATCTCTCTGCATAAAAGCGCACACTTCTTTGCCAACACCTGTTGTAAACGCCATCTGTGCAGAAAATATTCTCACCTCTGATCTCTCCTAAACAAAGAACTCCTAAAAAAACAGGAAGAAATATGAAAATCCAAGAGAATATTTATTATCGAAATGCCTCTGGCTAAATATCAAGCTATTCTCGAACAGGGCAATTGATTCCAATCAATAAGCAATATTTCCTAAGCTTCTACTTAGACCTGCATCATTTGTCATTGCCAGCCACACCCCATTAGGCCACATTAATGATTGTGTGGAATGTGCACAGTCTGCTGATGCATGCTAGCCTTTAAAAATGTCACTCTGTTTGCTGTGATCATTTAGTTTCTGTTAGTCTAGGTGGTTGGTTTCCTACCTATTGTCCCATATAAGAGTGGCTGGCATTAGCCTGGATTAAAAAGCAGATGCATCGTTTTCAAATTCAAAATCTTAGCATCAGGTTTGTCAGGAATAACGCCTGTTGCTGTTCATTTCAGAATCACCCAAAAATCCAGCACCCATTCTCAACTCATTATCCTCTAGAACATGAGGCTGGTTCATTTGCAGTTCTAATAATGTTGTGTTGTAGCCTGGTTAAACTCTGAATGTGTATTTGCCATTGGACTGACTACACAACTGCATTGAAAATCATTATTTTCACATCTTTATATTTCCATCAGTATTTTCTGTGCATAAAATTTAGCAACAAGTTAAATGTTTCATTGAGTGTAACAAGAGACCCCATGCCAGTGGAAAAAAAAGACTACTGGTCTGTTTGTCCTAAGGCAGTAGTGAATTAAGCACTTTGACAATAGGTAAACAAGGTGTCAACAAGTGAGTAGACGAGTGAGAGGGAATGCTGTGTCTTGCTTAAATAGTATTTTGTTTTTATAAATTGCTGTCATTTTCATTCACTACTGAAGGGCAGACAAATGCAAACACATAGATAAAAAGAAATAGTGACATTTTGTTCCAATGTCAAAAAGTAATGCAACAATTTCAAAAATGATTCTTTGTAAAGTAATGAGAAATCTTAATTATTTTATCACTTCAGGGATTGTTTAATTATGCTACACAGTCTTAGCCCGAGAGCTCTGGTCATAAGGCAAAGCTATAGTGTAACCTCTGATCTATGTAGGCTAACCATCATATAAATTGATGCTGACTGCCTGGATAAACTACCAGAGACTGCCCCAACTCTGTTGCTCCAAACCTTCATGGCATCAAAGGCTTGTCTCCAAGGAAACAAACGCAGAGATTCTAGGCAAAGACAGACCATACCGTCTACCGCAATATTTAGCATATTAAAATCAAGAGGCGCAAGTGGATTGAAATCCACATCTGACAGGAGAAACGTGTGTCTTTGCTTATTTGTGTAGACTATTTCAAACGGCCTCAATCTCAAAGCCATTTATCTCAGCTTGATTTATAATCATGTATGCTGTGGCTCAGATTAAAATGAATCCTTGCCAAACATTTCAAGCATTCTTTAATATATGGGATATATTATCTTTTCCTCTGTTGGTATCACAACAACTGTAATGATGCGCCCTTGAATGCATGCGTCTCATTTGAATATTTCTAAATTTCCTTCACATTATGTACAGAGACGTAAGATGTATTGCACTGTGATGGATATGTGGTCGATCGAGAGACCAAGCTAACGCTACTCGCAATCTCAACTTCTAGTTTTTCAGCACACCCCTGACTCCATCTCTCTCCCCAGCGCCAGACCACAAAATCCCTTCTTCCCTTTTTTCCGCCAAGGCCCCCATCCCCTCAGCCAGGCTTGTAACACGGCAACCATTGTGATGTCATTTATCCTACTTTAGTGTGGTGGCAGAGTGTGGCGCCCTGCTGCCGACTAAAGGCCACACCGCTGGGTAAACAGAGTTCCACATGACAGAGGCCTCATCAATAGGCTCTTAATGAATTTTTTAAACCCTCACCAAGCTGCCTCTCTCAGCCCAGTCTCTGTCTCTGTCTTTCATTCTCTCTCTCTCTCTCTCTCTCTCTCTCTCAGTATGGCTCTCTGTTATCTTCTCTCTGCAATCTGTGAGGCAAGGGGGCCTTCCTAGTAATGAGTGCATTGGGCCCCCGGGAATAAGCACACACAAAGAGGAGGAAACAGAGATGGAGAGAGGAAGGGTAACAAATGAGGGAGATGAGACAAACGAGGCACATGGGTTCCTAAAGCTTCCGAGTGTTTACATTCTCCCGTGCTGCATCGGCAAGCTTGAAGCCCTAAATGCTGTGTGTTAAAGCAACAAACAAAACTGCTTCAAATCGCTAGTCGTCAGAAAGGAGGGATGAAGTGTAGAGGGGTTTTTTTACGAGGGGGGAGGGAGGGTAGTGGTGGGTGCAGGCTCTCGCAACAATGAACTCCAGCAACATCTTCCAAATTTATTCAAAATGATGCTTTTTTTCCCTCCTCTCCCTGCTCACGGTGAGGCTGTCTAAAACTAGTGGATTAAGAGGAAAGAGCAGCAGGAAGGGGGGAGTGTGAAATTGCCGCAACTAACGAAGATATCTGTCAAAGCCATGTGCTGTAAACCCTGGCAACCAGGCCTCTGTATATGTATGCATGGGGAAGAGGCATTACATAACTCCCCTTCTGATTAAATAACTCAACGGAGGCAAGCCGATTTTGAGGTGTTGTGGGTGGGGGTGCTTCCTGACAGCTACATACAAAACGAACAGCCAGGCCTTTCATTTCTCGCCAGAATTGATGATAAGAGCATGCTGTCGCTGCTTTCCTCTGCTGCTCAGTGATGCAGGTAGAGTAAACCCTTAACCAAGGCCAGTTAGGTATTCCCATTGGACTCTCAAGCCAGACAGCTACAGGTCTCCTGCATGAAGGAGTGCAGAAAATATCAGGCTCATGTTTTAAGGCAGAGCATAAGTAACATTGAGCTTGGTGCAGGTCTGTTTCTGTGCAATGTACAGAAGACCTACAGTCAATGAGGAGCAAGTGAAGGGCAGTGTGGTAAGAGAGAGAGAGAGACAAAGAGTCACTGAGGGAGTTTGTTTGTTAGGCCTTTGAGGCAGCCAGTGTGTGTGTTGCGGTGTAATCCATGGTAACATATATTATTAGTCGTGCACAGGAGAACATTATCTAAAGCAACACATAACATGGTGAGCAAACAACAGTGTCTTCATGACTGTAGCTGTCAGGGTGTATAGCACAAGTTTAGCAGTGTTTGAACAAGCACATCAATGTGTATTTTCTCAGGCACCGGCTTGTGCATGACTGGTGAGGCATTATTCATGCCCTAAAGGGTTACGTGTCAGACAGATGTTTCATGTGTAAGCGTGTCTGTGTGTGTGTCTGTGTGTGTGTATGTAATGGTATGCTACACAATGTATGCAAATGTACTTATTGTTTTGATGATAATATGCCATGGCCAATAAAACTGATGCACATGCTCATACGGATTCTGATATAGTTTCTAAGTTATAAACACTCTGGAGTAAAAGCGTGTCAACAAGATGATGTTGACCTTCACTATGTAGATCAGGGTTTCCACCGTGGACCAGAGACAAAAGGCACTGATAAAATGGTACTTTATCCTCTTAAGGCACACCCCTATTTTTCCTTTTTTTCAAAACAACGGCATACCCAAATTGAAAGCTTGACAGTTCATAGTTTTAGACTCAGGGATGTGCCTCATACCATTGGAAAGGTGACACCCTCAAGTTTTTTCTAGAGGAATATGTATGTTTCTGTGATATATGGACACAGAGTTATAGAGGTTGGAACTAAGTTTTTTTTTTCCGCTCATTTCAAATGTCTATGAACTAACTAAGATATGAAGGTACCATCCATATGATACCCCCAAATAAAAAAATCTAAGTCCTAACTCCATCTCTCAACCTGTTACACAAAAAAATTGAAGTAAAAAGACCAGATATGGGCGGGTGTGCCTTAAGGGGTTAAACCATGGCAATGCTGCTTATTGGTTTGTTTGGATGAGAATGCTTTAAAACAACATGTGTTAATAAAGTATTAATAATGCATTATTCAATTATTAAGAGTTTAACAATGCATCACTAACAGTTAGTTATCAGGTGTTACCCTTTAATAATAATAGTTAACCATTAACAAAAAACGTGTGTTAACAAGACGTTTCAATCAAGACTATAACACTGTTCAATCACAATCACAATTCTCAGTCATTTCAAACTTTTAAAAGGTGGCTGTAAGACTCATATCTGATTTCAATAGGCTAGTAATTTTCTCAGGCATGTCTCCCCTCTTGACAGTTTATCCTTCCTGGACATAGCAACAAAAACCCCAGTTGGTCAGATCAAGCCCAGTTCTCTGCTAATGTCTGCCAAAGAGCCACTGTTCAAAGGAACATTGGGTAGGGTAAATGCGGAGAGACTGAAGGAGAAGTTACAAATAAAACAACTTTCAGTATCTAAAAAATGTATTCTGTAGCACTCACACAGGGTAACTCAGAACACACACACACACACACACACACACCGAGAGAGAGAGAGAGCGAGACAGAGAGTAGAATTTCAAACATGTCACATTAAAACAAAAACATTTTTTTCAGACAACCTGCTGACCAGAGATTGTTTTTTTTTTTCTGTTGTAGAGTACACCCCTTCCCATCACTACTGGTTTCAAAAGCACAAATAGGCTATACACATACACCTCCACACACAAACATGCAGACACGCACCTCACCACACAAACACACACATTTTACCAGCTGACCAATACTTATTTTGCTTGCACAAACTCTTAGAAACGTTCACCTTGGTTGGGCTTCTTCCCAGCACTGAGACATTATTACAGCTCTCAGCACGCCTCATTGGTGGGAGGCATGGGGAAAAAATAAAGGGTTCTTCTGAGTGCTTTATGGTGTCGGTTTATATATACACACACACAAACACACACACACACACACACACACACACAAGAAAAAGAGGGCAGCATGAATTCAGACACAAACAAACATATACATACACAGACACACACATGCACACACCAATCGCAGCCCTTGCCATGATTCAACATCGGTCACCCTCTCGGCTGTGATCTCCCAGGCTTGTTTCACTGTGCAGAGGATTATAAATTCACAGGGATGCTGGTGCAGATGCTTCTCTAATGGCTGTCTCTGTGTAAGATCACCAGGCTGAGGTAAAGATAAACAGTCTTCTGTTCTGTGAAATAGACGCTTTTTTTTTATTATTTTATTTATTTCCTTGGCAAAAAGAAAACAGATGCAAATCACAGCACAGAAATGGTGCAAAGGGAAAAGCCGCCTTGATTCTCCCTACACAATTTTAAAGAGAGACATTTTTGTGGTGGTTTATAAAATAACTAGCATCAAGATAGATGATAGACTTCATTTTGAGCGTTCACAGCTGTCAAAAAGCAGCAACACTAAACCCTCAAACAGAGGAAGCCATTTGTGTGGAATGATCACATTCTGCATTAGCGTGACGGTGCAAAGGCATTACACAATTTGTTAATAGCCTCCTCCGCATAATCTTTTATACCACCTTCGTTAGGGATTCATGGGGAATACGTGTGCGCGGAGGGGAGACATTTCATGGGAAATTTTTGCCCGGGTGTCATCCATTATGATAGTGTGCATAATTAGTGTAATTAAACAGTGCGCACTTTCAAGTAACTCGACTCTTCCACTGACAGAGTAAGCAATTGCTGTCATTGTGCTGGAGAGGCCAGAGAGCACTGTGCATTAAACTGCCATACATTGATTGAGTGGCGGTGGTAATTGCGTCGTCTGATCTGCTAATCGCCGTATTGATCATCAAACATTCTGGTGGACAAGGCACGGGCGTCTGGTGACTCCCGTCTCGGATGCTGCAAAGCAAGCCGATTCTCATCGAGAGGAAGGTCGCCTGAAGAACAATCAGATCCTTAACCTCCCCATTTCAGAGCGGATATTGACTGCTCCCGACCATGTACAAATGAAGGATTTGTGGATGACTGCCCTGCCATGATTGATTGCTAGCGTCCACCCTTACACCCACTAAAGGCGCAGATCGTTAAGGTGGAGGATCACTCTGCATGGGAGATGGGATTTGTATTAGTATGAAATCTGACAGTGGCACTCACACAAAGAAATATGGCATGCAAATATCACAGCTCCTCTCTGTGCAAATGGTTTGTGCATGGCATAAAATCTCACACAGGTAAAGTGTTTCATTCAGAGATACACTCAGAAAATCCAGTGTGCTACAAACAAAGCCCACATCCATATGCACAGCTTGTATGTTATCCATGTTCGCTTGTTGGATTTGGTTTTGAAAACATGTACAGTATACTTATTTTCAATATTAATTGTGATACCGCAGCAAGACACCTTAAATATCACATGATTTTTTTTCCCCATGGCTGCTATGAGTATTAGAATTACTGCATCGCTTGGCTGAATTTTAGCTGGGAGTGCGGCGCTGTCTGAAGGTAAAGTATCACTGTCCACGTCTCAATATCCCAGCTATGGTCTCCATGTTGAGTGGCGTCAAATGGGCTGCAGTCCTACTCTCAGGAGCCTCTGTCTCTCTCTATTGATCCATTCTTTTTCTCGTTTTTAACAGCCGCTTCAGAAATATTGCACTACTCATTCATCCCTCTCACTGTTTTTGTGTGTGTGTGTGTGTGTGTGTGTGTGCGCGCGCAGGCACGTGTGTGTGTGTGTGTGAGAGAGAGAGAGTGTGTTTCGTCTGCCCCCAGTTGATGGAGAAGGGCCCTGAGAATTGTTTGCTGTAAAGAGGATTGTGGGCCGCAGCGATTCGGGCCCACTCATCGGACCATGGGCGGGTGAAGGCGGTCATCTGTACCGAAAGCCATCAGCTATTGAAAGGCAATCAAATAAGTGTAAATCTGCCTCTTTTGAATTGTGCCCAAACATGGGCCTCCCCCTCATATGTCATTTTCCAACCTAGTGGGCTTGCTCATTTCAAGCACCAAAAAAGAGATGGAGAGAGAGAGAAAGACGGAGGGATGGAAAGAGAGAAACTGAGGGATGGAAAGAGAGCAACAGATAGACAGAAAGAAAGGGTAGCAGAAGTGAAAAACAGAAAATGAGGTAGGTAAGATCCTACAAGCAAAGGGGTGACGAAAAAAAAGGGAAGCAATTGACAACGCATTATAAAGACACAGCATGAGAAATTTAGGAAGAATGAAAAAGAGAAAAATAAAGCATGAAATTCATGGTGGGGATCATGTCTGTGTTTTTTGATCAAACAGATGGAATGACACACTCTTGTTCCAGGCTTACTGGTGCTAGGAGAGGATGGTGGTGTATGGATGATTGAGCCGCATGAAAATGATAAGACTAATTGATGGAACATCCCTTATCCCTCAACAGCTGAGTAGTTGTATATTTCATGTGAACGTCATCCGGTATTCATGCGCATTTTCACACACTAGGATCTACATGACCAAAGCGAAAATATAATTTAAAAAATAAACAATTTATATAATATGTTAACATTTTAAGGATTGCTTGAAGTCCATCCAGGAAAAATTATAATTTCATGTAAAGTCTAATCTAATCTCAATTCTAATTCATCAATAAATCATTCAGCAAATTCAGATGGTGCACCAGCTAAAAAACTGGAATAGTAAAGACATGGCATTCATACCAGAGGACAGGTAGGAAAGGTTGTTTCCTTTGCTCACATTGAAATATTAATCATATTTAACTTCCAACTGAAATAGTGAACCATTTATTCATGTTTGATTTCTCTAAGTGGATTTGGGTGCTTTTTATCTGTGTGTGTGTGTGTGTGTGTGTGTGTGTGTGTGCATCTGCGTAGGGATGTGTGCGTGGGCATATTTGAGAGCATGCGTGGTGACAAGGTTAGGTGGTAGGAATCACCACGACTTTGTTTACACCAATGCAGTATGACTGTCTTGACAGGTTTGAGGAAGTATGGCCTGGAAAGAGGTGACTACATTGCAAATGTGACTGTTTTTCTCCCCCCTCTGTGTGTGTGTGTGTGTGTGTGTGTGTGTGTGTGTGTGTATACGATCCTGTCTGTCTCCAAACCCCCAGCCTTAGGCCAGCATTAAATATCAGCCAGGGCCCCTTCGCCTGAAATGAGGCGGCCAGCGGATGACCGGCGCTTTAAACAGATTACTTCTGTCACCGACCGCCTCTCCCATTTAGTCCCCCCATCAGCCCAGGGAATATGCACAATATGTGAGCCGACTGCTGCTGGGAGCTGCCTGCCGCCACCCCGTCCACTCCCTGGCTTCTGCCGGCTGGCTCAGGGGAGATTGAGATGGGGTGGATGGGAGTTATGGGGAGCGATTGGGGGGTGGTGGGGATGAGGGGAGCTGGAGGGCAGAGGAGCATCTAGATGAATTTTTGTGCTAGTGTCTCTGGCAGCTCTGGGGCTGAGGCTAGGCTTTTGCCTGAGTGTGCATCTGATTTGAGTATTTTGCGGAGAACAGCAGAGAAATCTGAGGGTGAAAATAGGACAAAAACATTTTTATTCTTTAGTTTTCACGGATATACCCTCTGCCCCACTTAGGCATGCACTCTCAGGCTTTTAAAGTAAAAGTAAAAAAAAAAAACGCTTTCCCACCTCCACAGATCCTCCTCACATCACCTCATTTCCAACAGGGCATGTATTGATGAAACTTCAGCCAGATCTACAGCATGGAGACAAAATGTATTTTCCTTTCTGCAGGAACCTGTATTAAATGTATAAAGTTTGGTAACCTTCTAAGCTAATTAAATACACACCTCTACCCAGGCCAGTTTACACGGTAAGTATATTAGCACACACATTAACAACATTTTTTTTAGGAATAAAAAGGAGGAAAGAGAAATTAATTCCAGGTGTTATTTTTATGTGACAGGATACTTCTTCAGAAAGCTAAACAACCCCCCTCCCCCCACCCAACACAAAAGCACACACACATATGCAAGTGAGAGAGAAAGAAATTAATTTCCTCTTCTTTTTCCATAAGTTGTCATTATGATGCATAAACACTTGCTTATGCTAAATTATTCCTGTAACCTAATAGCCCAAAATATTTGTTATTCCACGGGCCCATGCCTCACTGCCTCAACAAGTAAGGCTTCTTCCCCCTCCAGCACAAGTGTTCTGCATTACAGCAGGGCTGGTTCAGCATAAATACCCATCCGTCTCCTGTGCTTGCTCTCCCACGGGGAAAGCCTTATGATCCAGACCCGATTTTCATTTATACTGCACGTTTCTGTCGGGCAAACCCTCAGAATAGTCCCAGCAAAATGCCTGGCAACAATTAAATAAGTGAGCAAGTAAGTGAGCCAGCCAGCAAATAAATAACTACATAAACAAACAAACACTAAACACTGCCTTACAGGACAATTTTTTTTTTTTTGCAGAGGCAGGCTGCTGGAAATGTGAAGGATGGAGAACAGGTACTAGAGCCTTTTTGCATGTGTGTGTATGTGTTTGTGGCTGTGTGTGCGTGAGTGTGTGTTTGTTTGTGAGTGCAAGAAGGCAGCTTAAGGAATCCGTTCCATGCAGTGACCATTGGATGAGACTATCAATTACCTCAGAGCTGTTTTTCATGTGTATGTTCATGTATATGTGAGTGCAGTCTGGCTGTAGAGCATACCATAGCACATCATCAGCCCTAGTAAAAGTCTACAATGATCTCCCATCTCATTTGATAATGGATGCATATCATTATTAATCCTACTGGATCTGAGTGCTGCCTTTGACACTATTGATCACAGCATCTTACTACATAGACTTGAGCATATGATTGGCATCAAAAATTCAGCATTAGCCTGGCTCAGGTCATACCTTACTGGACGTTACCAGTTTGTATGCACAGAATGAAGCATCATGCCACACTGAAGTTAAGTATGGTGTATCCCAAGGAACAGTACTGGGATCTCTGCTATTCTCCCTTTACATGCTACCTTTGGGATCTGTTATTAGAAAACATGGCATTACCTTCCACTCGTATGCAGATGACACCCAACTATACCTTTCAATGAAGCCTAATGATTGTACGCCAGGAACAAAACTTGTTGCCTTTCTAGGTGACATCAAAAACTGGATGACCAATAATTTCCTTTGCTTAAACTCTGACACGACTGAAGTCATGTTGATTGGCCCTAAAAACCTGACCAACACTGTACCCCATCATCAGAGCTTAGTGACCTTTCACTCACATTTAACACAAAGGTCAAGAACCTTGGGGTATATATTGATCAAGACCTCTCTCTAAATAGCATATCTCCAAAACCTCATTCTTTCATTTACCATTCCTTTGGTGGTGTTGGCTTTTTATACATCATACCTTAGTTATGCTGCTATAGATTAATGCCGCCACAAACCACCCATCTGTTTTGCCGTACAATTTTCACTCTGTTTTTCTCCTCCTCTCTTTCCTCTCCACTTCTTTCTCTCTCATCACTTAGCCAACATCTATACATGGTTGCACTTTTTACTTTATTTACACCACAATTTTATTATAATGTGTCTCTAATGGAATAATAGTGGACTAATCACCATCTGAGAGACTGAAAACCTGCCCTAGGCAGTTGGGTTAGCCCCTTGAGCCGTCGGAACTGCCCAAGGTTTCTTCCTTTACCATAACAAGTAAAAACAAAAAACACTGTTAGGGGAATTTTCCTTGCCCCTGTTGCTCATTGGGCCTCTTTGTGTTAAGCGCTTTGAGACATGCCTTTTGTGAAGATGCGCTATATAAATAAAATTGAATTGAATTGAATGTGTGTCAATGTGTGTGTGTGTGGTGGGAATCATAAATGACTCTTGACTGCAGCAGTAGGAGGAATGCATTCAGCATTCAGCACTCTGTCACAGCTGAAGACGCAGGAGTGTCACGGACACACAGGAGGCTCGCAAAGCACAGATACAGCTACTCCTTTATGTGTATTCACTTGGAGTGTGTGTGAGTGTGTGTGTGTGTGTGTGTGTGTGTGTGTGTGTATTCCCTAGTGAGGCCTAGGTAGTGTTGGATCTGTGTGGGGAGCTGCTGCTCTTTATCTGTCAGGTGTCAGAACAGGGTCAGTGCTGAGAAGGTGAGAGAAAAATGGGCGGTGGGTGAGATAAGGAGAGATGGAGGTAGGGAGAGCTGTCAGTCGTGTCTCTACACATCTCTCTCGCCGTCCACCTGGAGGCATGAGCTGGGTTTAGGGGGGGGGGGGGGGGGGGGGAGTTCAGGGTTGGTGAAGGATGTACTGTATGGCTCCATACAGCTACCAGCACTTACCTCCCTCAGTGCCATGACTCTCCCAGGACACCACGGCTGGCCTAACCATCCGACTCCCCCCACCACACACACACACACACAATAACAGCCAGCCCCATCAGCCCTCCCCACTCGACCCCTGTTCTAGACAACCCACCACCCCCGCGTCCTCATCCTCATCTCCAGGGGCCTCTGCTGCTGCTGCTGCTGCTAATGTCGCTGGCCTCCCACTCTTCCATCAGCAAGGCTGCCTACCAGGGCCCTGCTCCAGGTCAAAATCATTACCAGAGCTTTCTCCCTCCCCGGTCAGCTGCCTCACGCCACCACACAAAGTGCTGCACACATAATCCCTCAACCCCAGCATTGTATACTCCATAATGCTCTCTCTTTCTCTCTCTCTCTCTCTCTCTCTCTCTCTCTCTCTCTCTCTCTCTTTTTTCTCTCTCTCTGGTTCTTTTAACCACCACTTTCTAAAGGCCCCCCTTCGCTCAACTGTCACTTGCTTGGGTCTTTTTCTTCACCCCACACTTTTTTAGTTCTTTCTGTTTTTTTTTCCATGTTCTGTTCTTCTCTACTCTACTCTCACTCTTAGCCAACCATTGTGTTCTTCCTCTCTCTTCAGTCTGCCTCAACCATTAGTCTGGGGAACACAGGCATTCATTTGGGAATACAGTCTGGCCACTCAGGGCACCAAAATGTTTCCGCTGACAGCAATGTGATGGGCAAAGATTTGGAGTCCAGTTCACTGGTTCAGGTCAACCCCTCAACAATGTCATGTTATCAAAGGTTCTCTACTTAATTAACCCTTAGATGCACAAGTGGGGTCAAAAATGACCCCAGCGGTTGTTTTTTTGCAATGTTTTTGTCATTTTAAAATTGAATTGCTTAATTTTCCATGTATTTCTCAAATAGGTTGTCTTAGACATGAGTACATTTGGATATGGATGTATTTTTTTATATTTTTTTAGTTATTGCCCTTTTTGTATAGTACCCCACTTTTCCACACGTGGGGTCAAAAATGACTCCAGTCATTACCTATGGAATTTTAAGGGTTAAAATTAGGAATCTTTTTTTTCAACTGTGATGATATTTATAGCTTCCTGTAATAAAATCAAACCCATTAGGTAGCTGTGGCTGCCCCAAAACAGATTGTGATGAATGAGCAGAGGAAAGCCCACATTTGACAATGGGCTGTTGGACATTGTAAGGGGAGGCAGTACTGTGGGGTCCTTCCTAACGTCCACCACCATCTCCACAGAGTTTTTAGCTCTAGGTTGTGTTGACTACACAAGAGCGCCATCCTCTCAACCTCCTGCTGATATGAGGACTCATATTCATTCTGGATGAGCCTAATTGCAGTGGTGTCACCTGCAAATTTACAGCTGGGTATTTGCACATACATGCATGTATGTGCATACACATGCAGATATGTAAACTAGTGAGGAAATTGCTTCTCTCATCACATGTTATATCTTATACAGAGGAGCACACACACACATTTTGTACACATGTTCACATACAAACGTGCGGTCACAGACACAAACTCAAAAAAATCCGCACTAACGACTCACATGCATAAAATCATCATCTTTAACCAAAATTTAAGATATTTTCTTTTTCAAAATTGATTAATTTTAATTGGGGTCATTTTTGACCCCGCTCATAGGAGAGTGTATAACTTTCTTAAAATTAATGACAAAATAAATAAATTTTGACCATTTTTGACCCCACTTGTGTAAGAGTGTAGGTATTGGTAGGTTGTGCATCCAAGGGAACTGACTTCCAATGTTAATCTTACTTTCATCACCAGTATATTTGCCAATCAAAAGTAATAGCAAACCGCAGGCTTATTTTCTCAGCAGAAACCGCAGGGTGGACTTGCCACACCCCCACCAAACCCCCACTCACCAACCCCCCCTCAACACCCTTTAAAAAAACACCTCTGAACACCCCCCCAAATGCCCCCCCAACAACCCCCCCTCTACAACCCCCCCACACACTCACACACAGACACTCATACAGACACACAAGCATTTTTCCCATTGAAGTCAATGAGGAGCCCCCCCACCCCATGCATTTCTATGGGAAAAAAACGACAAGAAAAAGAGGGATATTGGGGAAACGACAAGAGATATCAAAAAGATGAATGTAAGCACACCGATCGAGATCAGGCCGGACGTGTCAGAGTTGGAACGGTGTCTCTAACTTGAAAGCCCTAGGAGGAGTAGTGGTCTAAAAATCCGGCGGAATAAGAATAAGAAACTTGCGAAGAACAATACTGGCCTTGCCACCACTAGGTACAACGTACACTAAGAAATTAAGGTGTCAAGTTGACAACAACGAGTTTTAGCCGCTTAGCTCTATAGACCACAATTCATTTTTCACTTGCTCAACAGCAAAACTAGCGGAATTTCAACAGATTGCAGGCAAGTTAATAGAAAGTGGACTGGCTCCCCTTAAACAGGCTGTGGTGTTCCTGTGTTTACTTCCTGGTCTCGTGTTCCATGTCACTTCCTGGTCTTGTGTCCCATGTGCTCCTTTGTTTATCCTTGCTGTGTTCCCAGCTCCGCCCCTCACCTGCTCCTTGTCTCGTTCCCTCGTTATTAGTCTCGTCATTCCCTGCTTAGTTTCAGCTGTGCCTTGTCTCCTAGTTTGCCCCTGTGTATTTAAACCCCTGATTCTGTTCAGTCCTTTGTCTGTCATTGTTGCACATCTCTGGTTCTGTGTTTTGCGTTGTCCTTGGTCTATGCAAGTTTTCACCCTTGTTTGCTGTCTGTAGCTAGTTCTCTGTGAAGTCTGCCTGCGTTTGGGTCTGTATACTAAATCGTGACAACTTCGTTGAAAGGAGCAAGAACACAAGGTTAAACAAATAAAGATGCGATATGAATTCTGCTTCTTATCATCGTGTGTGTGTGTCCCTTGGGGATCAATAAAGTATCTATCAAATTTACTATTCAAGACAACTTTTTTGTAATGTTGATTTACATTAACCTGCCTATTGTCCTGCAGTGGCCAGAAAATGTGATGGGTATAAAGTGTGCTTTGATTCCGCTCTCGAATTTAAGAAAATGGAAGCTCAGAGAAGCTGATCAGAATGTTACTAATGTGTGAACAGATGTCAAATTTAGTGAGATCACTTTCTTTGAGATCATGGCTTGCAAACAAGTGAAGGATGGCAACAGTGTATTCGACATGGCTCAGGAAAACCCCAAACATGATGCTTCGAGTAATGGCTGAACTTCACAAAGCTTCCAGCATTGTTGATATACACATTAAACAAAAGAACCGGGCCAACAACATAATTCACAAGCAGTCTTCTATTGTGCATTGGAATTGAAGATTTATAGTCCATTCATCACCTGTAAAATTAGGACGGGGGTTGAAGCAGTGTAATGGAGACAATATCCTGTGTAAGCCATGTTGAATAACTGCAAAAGGCATTATCTGGTGTGAAATAAATGATTGTAATGTGGGTGAGCTAATATGCTGTTTAAGGAGTCCCATAAGACAAGTGTTGTAGATCTAAAAAGCCATCACCGTATCTAACATTTTTATAAGTGGACAAAAATTATATTTCTTGGATGGTAAATATTCAGGTCTTGTTACTTGCTTCAAAAAGTATATTTTACTGATTGCGTACCACTGCCACAGAAGACATTAGTGCATGAAACCATGGCCATGGTTCAAAATTGTGTTTGCTTGAGCATGCTGGTAACGGCTCACTCCACCTTGACCCCCTCTTTCATTTAAAGCTACAGAAAATATCACTCTTTCTCTTTTCTGATGTCTTGGTTTTCAGTTATTTTTTTTGGTTAGTAGTTTTAATTTCTATTCTCTTAGTCTCTCTTTTCCCTCTTCTCACTCCTCCCTGCTCTCTCTCTGCATTTCATCTTCTGGGGTGCATTTCCTCCGGTCTTTGGTGAGATGAGTGTGGGCTAGCAGGCAGGCAGGTGGGTGGCGGGTGCAGGTTATCAGGCAGCCCCTGTGTCCTGCTGAGTGGCTCTCTGCTGAAACAAAGAGTGCGGCGGTGGATCAGAGCACCCACTGCCCCAGCAGGCAACCACTGTTACCACAGAAAGGCAACAACAACAGGCCTTGCAGGTGATAAGCGCTGTGCGTCTGAGAGCTGCCGTTGCCCCACTGAAATGGTGCTTTAGCACCATTCATAATTCCCACCATGCCACACACAAAACTACTAACACATACATAAAGACACACCTACACAAATACACACAATTGTTTCCTACCCACATCAGAATCACTCCAATTAGCTTGTTTGTGCTTTGTTGACTTATTCTGCTCCATGACACAACCAGGATTTTTCACTGGTGAGAGACAGTGACGGCTACAACAACAAAAAAGAGCAGAATAAAAATGGAACGGGGCATGGAAAAGAGGAAAAGGAGGAGAGAGTGAGTGAGTGAATAGGAGGAGGAGAGAGGGACAGCATAAACAAGACACTCAGGTAAACATGGCTGCCTGCTGCGCATGCTAACAACATTGCTCTGACAAAAGCACCTGTCACAGCCCCCATCCATGGGGCATTTTTTGCAGACAGATTACTCAGATATGGCGTGTCACCCCAGTCACATCCCATCCGCGCCTGCCGTGCCTCATCCGCGCTGGCACCTCAGTGCAATGCGACAAATTAAAACAGCGCCTTTAAAATTCTGCATTTATCATCTTAATGTTGTTCGTCAGCAGCTCCGCCACTCCTGTCTCACTGACGTGGGTGCCTCTCGCTCTCTCTCTCTTCCTCTCTCTGTCAGACAACCGAGGAGAGCCATGAAAATGAAATACACTCAGCACAGTATATTATCATACATATTGCATACGATGAACATGCGATTCCCCCTCTGAATTACTTTTAATGGACTGTGTAATCTGTCATAAGCAATGCCGGACTTGAGCTCTTGTGAGCAGGGAGGTTTGAGGCGATGAGTGATGGGAGGGTGGGTTAGGATGGCATGAGGGGTGCTTGTTATAAAAAAAAAGTCTGGGGAAGTTGCAGAAACTGTAGGAAACAGTCAAATCATGCTGTAAAGCTGGAAGGCAGTCTGAAATTGACTTTTAATAAGATGCACTAGCAGCAGCCCGGCGTGTTGAGTGAGCGAGCAAGCAGAAGTGTGGGCCAGGTTTCCATGCTGCCCATCTGGGTCGGTGGGGGAGAGCAGCAGCCCCAGCAGCTCTGTGGGCACCACAGACTGAGCTGCAGCAGAGGTGGTGGTGCCAGGCAGGCCGAGAGAGAGGCAGAGAGGGGGGAAAGGAAGAGGCCTGTGCCGGGGCTGGCCCATGGGGAGCTGGCTGGGGGTTTGTTCATCTGCAGGCATCGGGGCGATGAGAGAGGATGGGGTGGCGACAAGCCATGCATAACAAAATAAAGGCTCCCCAGAGCCAGCTAGACCCAGCCTGGGCCTCTGCCTTTTTCCTCTCTCTCTTTCTCTCTCCTTCTTCTTTACTCTCTGTCTTTCTTTTGCTCTCTCTGGCGCTGTGTAAACGCCATTAATTAAACATGCGCTGGGCTACGCCGCTGTGACATCATCCGCAGCAACATCAAAATAATCTCCAGAGTCTGCTTGCTAACGTGAAAGCAGCGGTGGTGGTGATAGTGGTGTGTGTGTGTGCGCATGTGTGTGTAGATGGGAAGCGTAGCTGAAGGGAACTTGGAGATGCACACATCCCCAGAGAGCAACGCTGCCACCTCACCTTTCCCATGTTAATCATCTCAGCGGAACCCGTCAGCCGCAGCCATTTATCAAAACTCCATCTACATATGAGTACGCCCTTCCATGTTTTTCCATGCACTCCATCCTTGAGTAGCACTAACTGCTAGAACGCAAAGGAAAGAATAAAAAAGGCTGCCCCACGTATAGGGATGTTGAATGAGCTTTCATGTTGATGCACAATATCTTAGCCCCATCTCATTGTGCAGCACAAGTGAATGATTCACATAAAGCTATTTTTGCAAGGTGTTTCTTCGCAGGTAAGATGGGGAAATTATTCCCAGTGTATCAATGCAAAATGTAAAAATTGTAATAATTCATGGAGCCTTTGTAGAAAAAAAGGAGAAAGAAATAAAGACAATTAAAAAAGCATGTGGTTTTTCAGGAGAGCTAGGAAACAAAGTGCAGCAACACATTATTCAACACACACATCTATAATGCATTCACTATGAGTGCATGAATGAAGTGTGATAAAAAATGTATAATAGTTCGAAAGGTTGCCACGTTTCGGTAAAAGACACAGCTTTACCGTGGACAACAAGCACAACGTGGGAGAGTGCCTTACATCAGCACACAGAGGCCACTGTCTCAGAGAAAAGCACATCCTGGAGGGTTTTGTCATATTCAATTCAATTCAATTTTATTTATATAGCGCATTTTTACAAAAGGCACGTCTCAAAGCGCTTAACACAAAGAGGCCCAATGAGCAACAGGGGCAAGGAAAAACTCCCTATCAGCTTTTTTTTTTTTTTTACTTGTATGGTAAAGGAAGAAACCTTGGGCAGTTCCGACGGCTCAAGGGGCTAGCCCAACTGCCTAGGGCAGGTTTTCAGTCTCTCAGATGGTGATTAGTCCACTATTATTCCATTAGGTACACATTATAAGAAAATTGTGGTATAAATGAAGTAAAAAGTGCAACCATGTATAGATGTTGGCTAAGTGATGAGAGAGAAAGAAGTGGAGAGGAAAGAGAGAGGAGGAGAAAGACAGAGAGAAAATTGTACGGCTTAACAGATGGGTGGTTTGTGGCGACATTAATCTATAGCAGCATAACTAAGGAATGATGTTTAACAAGCCAACACCACCAAAGGAATGGTCAGTGGCCACCAAGCCCTGGACGGGAGCTTACAGCAGAGGCAGTCCTTTCCAATAATACCCTGAGGAGGTGTGGCTTGCCATACACCATCCCTAACTAAAGGGGTCAGTAAATAGAAAAGTTTTGAGTCTAGACTTAAAGGTGTTGAGAGTGTCCGCTTGGCGAATGTTAGAGGGGAGCTTGTTCCACAGGACAGGCGCACGATGGCAGAATGCTCTTTCTCCTATCGTGGAGTTTGAATTACTTGGAGACCAGCATTCTGTGGTAGGGGTCTAGAAGGGTGGTAGGGAACAAGTAAGTCTTTAATATATGCTGGAGCAAGGCCATTAGGGCTTTGTATGTTAGGAGAAGGATAGGTGAGATGTGTTCATATTTTGTCCTAGTGAGTGCTCGTGCTGCAGCATTTTGTATTAGTTGAAGGTTTTTTGATGCAGCTAGCACCACATCCAGAGAACAGAGCATTACAATAGTCAAGTCTGGAGGTAACAAATGCATGTATTAGTTTTTCTGCATCCTCAAAAGAAAGGAATTTTCTAACCTTAGCAATGTTGCGTAAATGAAAGAATGAAGTTTTGGAGATGAAGTTTTGGAGACCTTTGTGTTAGGTGTGAGTGAAAGGTCACTAAGTAAGCTCTAATGATGGGGTAGAGTGTTGGTCAGGTTTTTAGGGCCAATCAACATGACTTCAGAGTTTAAGCAACGGAAATTATTAGTCATCCAGTTTTTGATGTCACCGAGGCAGGCAACAAGTTTTGTTCATATAGCTCATTCCAATAAAACCTCATTTATACTGTAGCAGTTTCAATAGGTTTGAATGCTTAACATTTGACCAGATTTTGCTAGTTTGCTGTGTCGTATAACAGTAGTTGCTACAGTACAGAACACAGGGTAAACTGAAAAAGAGTGCTAATTGTTATGCACATGTCGTAAGAGTTATGAGATAAGAGTTAAGAGTCATAATAGTTATGCATATGTCGTGAGATAATGGCATTTGTTAGAATGATTTCCACTAATTAAAGTCTAGACCTCTACTGGGTATTATCTTGCAAATTCCATATATCAATACTATGGCATCAAAACATGGTGTGGCATTTGCATTGGTTTTCCACAAATTAAAACCTCCCAAATTCTCTCTCTCTCTTTCTCTCTCTCTCTAGCCTCGCCCTCGCCAGCCCCGCCCTGTACTTTCATTTCATTTCATATAGAGGGTCTGGAACCGCTGTAATTGAAAACTGTAGGTGCTAGGAAAACATTCAGCATTACATTGTCTGGCTGCACGGCTGTGCATTGTGCACAATAACAATGGTGGCAGCGAACGTAGTACAGGAGGCTTCGGAACAAGAACAATGTTTATTTGATTTTATCTGCGGAAAAGATGTCATGGCCCTACTACCCAGGGTTCGGGAAAGTTTGATTTCCAGATTGCTTAGTTCCCAAGGAAGTGGCTAGGGAAGCTTCACAAGCCGTTGCATTGCATACGTCACAACCAGGCGTTAGTGATTGGGTAAAGGCAGATCCAATCGGTTTAAAGCAGAAACCACATCTCTAATGAGAGAACGATTCTCAATACAGCGGTTCCAGAACCTCTGTACGAAATAAAATGAAAGTACAGGGCGGGGCTGGCGAGGGCGAGGCTACAATAACACTAGCCCACAAAAAATTTCTTCTGATAATGAAAATCTGAAAAACAAGCTTTTACCCTTGTTAAAATCATGAGTTATGTAGTCTACAACACTGTTTGGTTATCTTAAGTTAACCTTCAGGTGAATGGTATGGAACTGAAGTGATGAGATTCTAGTCTGAAATGGTCTGAATCAACCATGTCACTCAATGCAGCCACTTCCTGTGTTGGAAGTGAGTCTAGTCAGAGGTGGGACTAAGCTATTCATTAACATTATGCTACTACTAATTCAAATATTTAACAATGAATAAATATTAGGGTTTAATCAATGGTTTGGTTGCGAAGATACAGTTTGTAACAATAGAACATCTACAAACTCTACATTCTTGGTAATATATTCAGTTTTTACTACGGAACCAATTCCAAACCATACTGATTTGATTTTCCTGAAGAGTGGTCAGTTCATTTTTGCTTAGGCTAGAGAGCACGCATTTTAAGCTGACATACTTGATCTGGCAGTTCTTGGGAAACGTCAGTACGTCTGGCAAATAAAACGTCCACTTTAGTGCTCTGCTTGGAAGTATGGCACAGTGTCATGCCAGTGCCTTACTAGATGTTAAATCCATTCTGTAAGATGCTGAACCCTTTGTAGGATCAATGCTATTGTAAACCACTGGAGATAACTGCTCCAGAAAGCCACAAGGGGAAGCAAAAATGCTTTATTTCTGTCAGTTTGTTTGTTTTTGATCATTTTATTTACAAGAGCTCCATAACCTCTCCCTACTGCAGCATGAAATTGGGGAAGCACTCTCTGAAATGGAGCTAATAAAGATCCACTGACAGCTTACCGTATAAATGAACCCTCTCTCAATAGCCAAGCAACAATACAGTCTTGCTCTTTAAATTCTGCTCGTGTTCCTGAAGAAGTAAGAGAAAGAAGAAGAAAAGAAATACTTTGTGTATTTGTATCAATACTAATACAGAGAAAGAAATACTTTGTGTATTTGTATTAATACTAATACAAAGAAAGAAATACTTTGTGTATTTGATGTGATCAGAGACCCTTGACTGGCATTGGCTGCCACCAACTCGCATCAGTATGCATGTCGCCACCTTCCCTAGGCACACCTATTTCAAGATTACAGAACATGTTAAATTTGTAATCGCTGAGGCTTCAAGTTCCCATCTGAAATTCATTTGATGGTACTTTGAGGTGGCGAAAGAGGTGAGGGACCTGGGTGCTGCCAGTGGGGGGGTAGGAGGGAGGTAGAAGATGTGCCAGGAGAATAAGGAGACTGGGAGGATAAGGTTGAAGGCCTGCTTCGCCCCTGTCTCTTGAGCTGTCATTACCACTAAATGTTCCTTTAATTGCACCCCCTACTACTTATGTGCACACACACATATACGCACACACACCAGCACGAGTCAACACACACTGCTCATTGCAAGTCAACACATCACCCTTAAAGGAGGTTATTTGCATTTTGTGCTCTGTGGCCATTTGCATAAATTGTCCTTTTTCATTTCTTTCCCATTAACATATTTTACATGAATTGTTAAGAGGTCTCGCAGGAGCTATGCTAATATGCATCATTATTGGCATCAGCAGAGACAGGAGCGCTACTGGGAGAGCATCTCGCCCGACATCAAGCGTGAGGAGAGATCACAGTTTACACGTCATCAAGTCTTCACCGCTATCATCATATCATGATGGGTGCAGCACAGAAATGTCACTGTAAACATCTTCATTCTAACAGGCTCTGATTGAGAGGTGTGTATGACAGCATCTCACCATAGATGTTTCCATGCTGTGGCTGTCCCGTGTCACACTCAAAGATAAGAGTATTAATGCTTTCAAAAGCTGATGTACAAAGTCATTTTACACCAAAACACAGTTTTTGCCCTTAAAATAATACAGCATTTTAGCATAAATGACTAGTGGAGAGTGGGGACCGTTTGGTTTTCTTTCTTTCTCTCAGAGACCGTTTGCAACAGAAAGATTAAATTTGTATAAATTAAGCCCACACATGTCACCTTTCTATCAATACTGATGCAACATTTGAAAATATTATGATATTGAACTAAATTGCATTTTAATGGCGGGAGTCAAACGTTGCAACCGGCCCCATTCAATACGGTGACAGTATTGAGGGACAGTTCCAACACCTATTAAAATGTCATTAAAAAAAATCCAATGGATGAACTTCAAGCTATAAGGGAGAGAAAGAAATCGTCTACGATTCTCTATATGGGTTTGGTGTAGTCTCGACTTTAAAAATCCTATAAATGATAAGATTGTGTAGTGTGGGGTCAGCTTTAGACTGTAAAGTTGATGCGTCATAGATCTTGGGTGGGATTCAAGAATACTGGAACCACATAGGAAATCTCACTTTCAGGGATAGGTGTGGAGGTATGGATTTGTATAGTTATTGTTTGGACCCTATAAAGAGTTTTTGTTCCTGAGCAAAAAATTGTATCGAATCATGAGTTGATCGTGAGTCGAATCGTTACATCCCTAGAGTTGATATGTTGACATGCTGTAAAATAACAGATATATTGAAATACTGTAAAATGATACAACATACAGACATGTTTGGTTGTTTTCAGAAAACAATACAACTGAATTACACACATATTACACCTTTGAATTAGCCTGCTAAATTTCATAAAATATCTAAAATTTTGTTAAAACATTTTGAATCATTAGACCTATTCAACATAACTGATTCTGATTCTAAACTGTTAAAACGAGCCATCAGGATAATCCGGCCTATATCAAAGTTGGACAGAAAATTATTCACTGTCTGATTCACAGCTGTGGCATACATAAATTGATCTGCCATCAGTACAGCCTTCATGGGCCCGCTGCTTACAGAGCAGGCATTGCAACCACACATCATTATTTTTCTTTGTGATGATCTTTTCAGAGAGGAGGGTAATATTCCGAGAAAGAAAGTCACAAATTTGCGAGAAAAAAAGTTGGATATTTGTGATTAGATAGATAGATAGATAAATATACTTTATTGATCCCAGAGGGGAAATTCAAGATAGTGGAGAGAGTCACTTTGGCTGCCATTCGTACGGCGCCAGTAGAAGTCTTTCAATTATTAAAAGTCACAAATTTGCGATTTATCATTTACACTCAGAATTAGACAACTCGGGTGACCTAGCCAGACACCATAAAGTCGCCAGCATTCATAATGGATACGGTGGACGAACTTATCAAATTGTAGGCTACTTTTCAGTTGGTTTTTCCAATAATGAGATACTCATTGTCTTAGCAATTCTGCTACACCTAATAATTTACCTAATAAGTTTCAGTTTCAACTCTGAGCTTAGCATCTATCAGCGTATAGCAGCACCAGAGATGGATTGTTAATGAACGCTGATCCACAAATTTCATTGGCCTAGTGCAGATCCATAGAGAAAAATTAGCATATGCACTCCAAACCACACTGCCCTGTGGAGTCTCAGATTTTGTATTGCTTTTGCCAGGCAAATAAAATCGCTGCATGGTCCCATGTGTCCTCATCGTTGAAAATCACAACGCAGACATAAGCCGTGTTCGAAATATTCACTCATCATCTTTTTTTCTAGGATAAACTGACTGGAGGCCAAAGGTCAATGTGACCAATAAAGGGTTAAAACAAAAAGACAAATGTTCAAGGTCATTGTGACCTCATGTAAGTCTCACCATAATGATTGTGTTATCTCAACAGGCATGTTGTTGTTTACAGTTAGTGTCTAAGATGACCTACATTTGTTTGCCTGTTACTTTCTCCATATTTCTTTCTTTCTGTTCTGGCATGATGAGATCCTCGGACACTTTCTTGTCCTTCCATGTTTGCACAATATTTAGACACAGCTTCTCTCTCCCCCTCTCTCTCTCTTTCTCTATTCCCCTGTAACCCTTTCACTCTATCCATCTCTGTTTTTCTTTCATCTTTCTTCCTCTCTCGCCACGGATTACTGGCACGGCCAGCTGTGTCGGATCAAAGCGCTCACCGGGCGCACACTCTGAGGATCATTAATGTCCTTCCCAGATATTATATGGTGCTCATCAGCAGTGACACGCCAGGCCATGCCAGCCCACGGCACATGAAAGGGGCCCCACGAGAGAGACAAGGCTCCAGGAGGGTGAACATCAGTGTGTGTGTGTGTGTGTGTTTAAAGAAGGCCCTTTCTTCTTTCATTCTGTTTCTTGTATTTGTATTTTCTCCTCTCACCGTGCCCTTGAGGGAAGCTCGCCCCTCCTCATCTTTTTCATATCACCTCAGCTTCATCTGTTCCTGAAAGGTCTTCCTGGGATCCATTCATGAGCAGCATGTTACTACGACATTGCTCAAAGTCTGCCTGGGCCTACATACAGATCACGGGACTGTTCATTTTAGAAGGGAGAGTGTGTGTGCGCTTGTGTGGGACAGAAAAAAGACAGAAAAGAGCAGGTTCTTTCTGTGTGTGAGGGAGAGAAAGAAAGAGAGAGAGAGAGATAGAAAGACTTGGTCTGTGTGTGTGTGTGTGTGTGTGTGTGTGTCTGCACATGCGTATGTATGCTTGTAAGATTCAGGTTTACCCGGTGTAACACACACAACTACCTCAAACGTGACCGGCTGGCAAACATAAGAAGCTGTGTCAAGGGAAGGAGACACAAAAAAATGAAACACATTTGTGTTTGCTCTTATTTGATTTATTTATAGAGAGTGCAAACACTGGGCTTAGTGCTGCTAGTACTCCCAAATGATGGATGCTAATTGATAGGGAAGTGGGTTGGCAGACAGTGGAGAGCCAAGTGTCTCCAAACAGACAGCTCTGCCAGATGAGTTGACAGGTTTTCCGTGTGTTTTGACTTCCTTAAGCTCAGTGAATTGCACACACAACAAACAACATGAAACAGCCAAGGCACACACACACACAGACACCAAATCTCTCACATGTTACTGTCTGCTCATAACACTCAAACATTTCGTTTACTCTGTGCATATCGTAGTCCTGCACTGATAGTAGTTCCAGAAGAACACACACACACACACACACATTGAATCACACATCTGTATGAAAATGATTTTTTGATTGCTTTATCTCATAGAATATTAAAATATATATAAATATATAGTCAACACACACAGAAACACACACACACACACACACACACACTAATTACAGCCCTGAAAGCAAACAAAAGAAATGGATACTATTTAAGCAGCCAAGATGCAGGGGCTTGTGTGAGCCTTGTGAGATTAGCAGAGCAGCTGATGCCAGGCCACATTGCCGTAGTCACTGGTCCAGCCAGGGGAATCCAGGCCTGGCCAAGATTCTCTCTAGCGAGAGATGGCAAAGATTGAGGGAGTGAGGAGGGAGCAAATGAGAAATAGAAAGAGAGAGAGAGAGAGTGTGTGTGTGTGTGTGTGTTTCTGGCTCACCTGTTTCTGGTCACTCTGGTGCCAAGCAACCAGCTTGGCTCGGTCTCCTCATCTGTGGGTAGTGAGGTAGAACAATGGTGCCCACTGACCCTTCCCTTAATGACCTGCACTCTAGGCTAGTCAGCCATAGACACACACACACACGCTACTACACACTCTCATTCATTCAAACACACCGGCACATGAGTGTCAATTAGCAGGGGCGTAGATATTCTCATCCAAACAATAACAGTATGCACATTGATATGGCACATTCGTACTGAACGTACTGAAGCACAAATAAAAAATCGCATGCCAATACACACGGCCACAGACAAGACTACCCGCCCTCTCTGCCACCTCTGCTTCTCTGCGCCTGATGGGCAAGAAGTGTCAGTGTGGTGTAAATCACTTTCCATATTTCATGCTCATGCCTTCCCTTCCCTCCCACCAACACACACACACTCTCTCACACACACACACACACACACCTCTCCTAGGGTCTGCAATTAACCCAGAGAGGTGGATTACTGAGTGTCTTCTCCACTCACTGTTCCTCTGTCTAATGAAAGCTCCTCGTGAACCAACATGCAGCTCTGATGCAAGAGCACAGCTCTTTATTCTTTCGCTTCAATTATGTTACAGACATCTCAGCTCATTTCTATTGCTGGGAATTCATTGAGGACCAATTAGTGCTCAGACATTGCTTGGGTTGAGGTTTTTTTGTCTTTTTTTTAAGGCTTTTTATGTTTTGACTGCATTGATGAGAGAGGCTGATGTGAGCAAACAGCAAAGCAAATTCGAATACGAGATCAGATGAATCGCTGGGGTTTTCGGGGCGAAGTGCGTTTATTGAGCGTGCGTGTAAGATAATTAAGCAACGTGTGGATCTGATCATAATTGTCTGGCCTCGTTTGGCGTTGCTCCACAGAGCTCAGGCTGCCGGGAAGTGACATCAAAAAGCTTTCTGGCGAACCCTCTCCGCGCGTCTCCCAAACAGAAGGTGAGAGGCGGCGAGATTGCTTTTCTTCTCCTGGTGCCTGACATTGACGAATCTGCCATTTGCTTGAGATCTACATGACAGGAGCCTGTTTGCCAGATTAAAGGGAGAGCAGGGCTTCCGGTGGGGACTCAAACTGGGAGCGCACGAAAGGGAATCAATCACGGCAATCTAGCAATTTAGCTCTCTGTTCGCATGGTATGTCCGACACCCCCCTTCCCCACCCAGCCCTAACTGCAATATCACAAGTGTCTGTCCATGTCTCATTAATCCCTGGCTGCTGCTCAGATATAAAGCTCTACACAAAAGCACCAGCTCTCCATCATCAGACTCCACCTCAACAGCAGACACTTTGCAGTCGCCTGGTCCTCTACAGACAATTTTACACTCTCCCTATCTCCTTATCTTCTTTATTTCTTTTAATTGTTCATCAGTACATGCACACACACACACACACACACACACACACAAACATATGTGTGGACACACATGTGTACACCTATACTCTCTCTCTCTCTCTGGCTCTCTTTCCCTCTCTCTTTCTCTCTCTCTCCCTTTCTCTCTCTCTCTTGCTGTAGGGTTATGACTGATGCTAGGACCCTCCTCTAATCAGCCGGTGCGGCGCAGAGGGCTTTTGGGGGATTTCAGAGAAACATATGGTCGCCTGTGTTCTGTCATGGGTATTGTGTCTGAGCATGAACACCAGTAAGCAGCTTTTGGCTGCCACCGTTAGCCGGGGAAATGGGCACCGTTGCCGCTGCGCCTCGATGCCTGCTGTGCCCACAAACATGCTCACTTTGTCTCAGCACAACTGCTGCTGCTGGGCACGGGAGGGGGCTGGGTGTAGGGGAGGAGGTGGATTGGAGGAGGTAGGGAGAGGGGAGGGGCGGGGCGGGGGGAGGTGGATTGCTGGGCTGCTGGGCTGATGCTGAGCTGGATAGGAACCAGTGCTGGCACGGCAGAAAAGGAGAACACACCTGGGGGGGCTTCGTCTGTACCTGTATTTACCTCATGGATGATTAGGCCCATCTGAGCCATGAATCCCTCAGCCCCTCCCTGAGAGAAAAGATGAATAAGGAAAGGTAAAAGGAGAGAGAGAAGGGAAGAGAAGAAAAAGAAAACAGATATTGAGACATAATAAGACAGAGAGACATAACATATGGAGAGAGTGTAACACAGAATGAAATACAAAGAGAGAGATGAGAGACGAGTTTAGAGGGAGAGAGAGAGAGGGAAAAAAAATTCCAAGAAGGAGAAAAGGAGACTAGGGAGTGCTGGGCCATCATCCTCTTATCCGTAAAGGCATGACGAGTCAATCCCTGATTGGCTGACTGAAGTCTGTCCCTTAAAACAGGAATTGTATATCACACAGGGCTGAGTGTCGTACATCAAAGGGGGTCGTACGTTTTGTCAACACAGGAAGCATTTACACAGACGGACACAAAACGAGCGGCGGGATTGCTAAAACCTGAGTCCTAATCTCAAAGTACTGAACAGTGTGAGACCATTAATCTTCCCCAAGTGTCCCCGTTGCTCAGCAACAAAGCTTTTTGACAGTCTCTTTCTGGAGAGCACACCGGGGAGGTGATGACTGTTTGGGTGAAAGCCGTATTTGGTACAGATAACGGGTTTTCTCCAAACATGGCCGTCCTCCGGATAATAATGATGAATATCTGCGGGGGTAATTAAAGGACTATTTGTGTTTTCTTATTGTTTGCCATCAGTCTGCCACACATAGACCCCATTCACGCATGATAATTACATGAGTCACTCTGTGCTCCTTGGCAATCTGTTGTGGGCTTGTGGAGAGGAGATGGAGGAGATGAAGCTCCCACACAAATAAGGCTACAGACAGGGCTCTATAGGTTTTGGACACATCTGGACGGTATTATGTGCAGTTCCAAATACACACAAATCAGAGGGTCGTTTATCATCATTACTGCTAGTACTGGACATTTGGAAGCAACAATTCTGCTGAATGTTTAAAAGTAAGTAGTTGTCTTTCACTTTTCACTCTCATATCATGTGTTTATACAAATTCCTACTCTCTTTCCTTTTAGATTTCTTATATGGGTCTATTTCACCCTCAGAAATGTGTCCCCCACGTACAATTCATTTAGCATCTTTATTTCCTACACAAAATACCAAAGCATGGGTTTGGAAAAATACTGTCTCTCCTTGCCCAGAATATCACACACTTGAAACAAAAGGAATGGAATCACCATAGTGACTGGTGGAAGTCATGGTCTTCATTTTTCATTTTGTTTTGTGGATTCATTAAGTGGTGAGTATTGTTGCTGCTTTTGCTCACTAGAGAAAGATGACCTCCACATAGTGGTTATATATCCACATAGTGTTTAGGAAAGATATGGCAGTTTAAACTATACAGCTTAATGAGGACTAAAAAATTGTTAATCAGCTTCAATACCTTATATTATGTAGTGGGTGTAATTGTCTTTGACACATATACAAACTTTTCATCTGTCATTATGCATGACATCAGGAGAAGTAGACAGATGGATTCAGAGCATCAACTATGTATGGTTTAATGGAGCAAAACAACAGACCTCCTGGCCTGAAATTCTAGATGGCTCCGGTGACTTGAGTTGTAAATGTAGTTTAGAGCTGGTGTTTATTGCGTCATCTGCCAATTTTGCTTGGAGATCTTGGTTATCCTTATATTTAGCACTGTGACTTTTTCAGTGTATTACTTCAGATTGTTAGCAAAGTGTTTTCCTCGGTAGTATACCTTTGGCATGATCATTCTTCCAAAGAGTCTGATTTCAGAGCACTATGGTTCAAGCATTTGTGGCAATTATGGCAAACATTTGATCCAAGCGAATTGAAAACTGGTTCTGGCAATGGACCCCTAAATTGGAAGCTGGTGCCAAAGTGGCTGAAAGGACTAATGTTTTTAAAGTTGAATGGGCAAAGTGCAATGGAAATTGGTAGGCTGTTTGCATGAGAACTGAAAATTAGATGCCAATGGTTTGATCTTATTTTAATCCTGAATGTTCTTATCAAAAATGAGCAGATTGAAAACCCATTGTTTATATGAAAATATGCTTACATGGTCTGGAATACTACCTAGCCACCTCTTGTTTTAGATATCTTTATACTATAGGATTTTTTATATACTAGTGATGCTGACATGTTTATTGTGCTTTATTGTTTCATGTAATTATTCTGCTCTTCTGTTCTCTTTTGTGT
The DNA here is from genome assembly GCA_017657215.1 of Limnothrissa miodon. Lineage (NCBI taxonomy): Eukaryota > Metazoa > Chordata > Actinopteri > Clupeiformes > Clupeidae > Limnothrissa > Limnothrissa miodon. The sequence goes on along the minus strand of JAGFZM010002146.1, from coordinate 154,730 downwards.
ACTTCTTTTCTTTACTCTTGTCCAGTGGCGGACTGGGATAAAAAAAACGGCCCTGGCATTTGCACCCACAAGCGGCCCACCTCGCAGATGTAACGTTAGACACAACGCACAAAAAGAGCAGCATTTTTGATAGCCCCAATGATGGTACAGAACAGATAAACTTCCATACTTTAAACAACTGCACAAAAACATTGTCATCAATGCACAAATAAACCATGACAAATAAATTGTTAGAGCCAGCCGCTCCATTTTAAAAACACTTGTCTTACCGCCATGCAGTTAACAAATGCGAAGGAGCTCTTCTCTGCAACCCGGTCGTTGGTCGCTGCTAGTGTTAATGTTAGTCTAGCACTAGCTTAAGTTGGAGTGGATTGAAAAAATGAATCCAATTTTGTGCATTTGTTGCCCTCAGACAGCAGTGTTTTCTTGATCTTGTCTTTCTTTTCCTCTGCTTCCCCCTTCTGACGCTTAGTGTCTCTATTCATGTTTCTAATACCAGTTAAATGTATAATCACACAGCTGAACGACTTAACCACCACTAACGTTAGTCCAATTTCCATCACACAAACGTGCAGGCGCGGTTCTGCCTTGAAATTCCCAGAAGGCATTGCATCATTTTAATTTTCTCAAACAATCAAAAACAAAATACCGGTAGATTTGTTTTATTTTAAACCATGAACCTTTTTTTCAAAATCCGAACAAGAAACTCCCTACAAAAAAAGTAGGCTGGTGTAAAACTTTAAATACACCCTGACTGTAATGTATACAGGTGTATGTCATATCAAATTCCCAAAGCTATTCAGTTAGTAAGTAGAGTTGGAAAAGAAGGAAACCCATTACTAAACGAATCAATTGCAACTTATAGTTGAATGTATTTAATCGTAAGTGGGCCGCGTCAGTACCTCAACGGGCTGCTGTGATCAAAGCAGCGTGCTTGGCCGGCCCACGAAACTGTGCGGCCATTCTGGCATTTGCCAGAATGCCAGACCGTCCAGTCTGCGCCTGCTCTTGTCTTCTTCTTCTCTAAATTTTTATTCATCCTTTAGGTCTTTATATTAGCTTTTATCTTTATTTCTCCTCTCTGCCTCATTTTTCTCTTCATTATTTCTTTTCTTTAATCATTGTGCACTTCTTCTCTTAATTGTCTTGTAACTGTTTTGCTTTTCTCTCCAAATGTTTTGCACAATTTCCAGTGTATTTAGTTATGTTGTATTATGTTTTGTTTTGTTCAATTGTTTTCTTCATAAATAAATGAATAGTTGAAGAGAAAAATGGAGATATGGCTAGGCTATACAGGTTTTTTCTTAGTCTTTCTTTAGTAAAGTCTGATAGATTTAAGCCTATATTCTTTTACATGGTAAAATATCAGTAAATTCAAAATTGCTTTTCAGAATTACTCTGGTTAGAATCACTCTGGTTTTGACTTATAACTGTACATACGTATGTACTGTAACATAAACATCTCTAAAGGTGAGGAAAAGTTTCGCAGAATAAATTTACTGATGTGTGATTTATTGTGATCAATTGTGATAAATCTTTCTGTTGTGATCAAAGAAATTCCCAATTTTTGAATCAATTGACAGTGATACTAGCCGTGGGTGTGTGTGTGTGTGTGTGTGTGTGTGTGTGTGTGTGTGTGTATTTGTTTGTGTATGTGTTTGTGCTCTCATATAGGTCACATTTTTCAGGTAGAAGGATGAAACTTGGCAGGAAGGTGGGGACTGGGCCAGAATATGTTTTAAGTAGGTTTAGACTACATACATTGAGTAATGCCGCAGTAGGTTTAGACTACATACATTGAGTAATGCCGCAGTAGGTTTAGACTACATACATTGAGTAATACTGCAGTAGGTTTAGACTACATACATTGAGTAATGCTGCAGTAGGTTTAGACTACATACATTGAGTAATGCTACAGTAGGTTTAGACTACATACATTGAGTAATGCTGCAGTTATTTACAAAATGCTTATTTGCTGAAATCGTCGTTCAAGTTGAACTTCTGGCTAGTGTACAATAACTGTGACTATAAGATGAATAGCTAATAGCACAAAATAGCACAGGGCCCCTTGCTGTTTGCTAGTTCATCAAAACCCATACAAAACCTACCAGCAACCTGAGCTGGCCATCAGTCCACTGCTATAAAAAAACAGAAAACACGGTTTGGCCAAACCCTGGAAAACACAAAAACCCAAACTTGATTACACAGAGGCTAACCCTATCCAAACATGTTTGATGTATAAGCCTAGGGCCTCCTTACACACACACACACACACACACACACACTGTTACAGTGTATATTGACATCTTGTCAAGGGCATCCCTACAAGACACACACACACAGACACACACTTTGCAGGAGCAGGATATGACCTTGGAAGATCCCTGCTCCCAGTCTTCAGACACACTCACGCATAACATTTCACTCTCCTCACTGATTCATCACATGACTCCGCCTCTTGGCCTGATTGGGGAGAAGCCTATAGCACACTAACAACTCAGCCAGAGACAAGAACCCATTATAATAGTTGATGAAATGCTGTGGCCAATCAAAGGACAATTGACTGTGATGCTGTAAACATTTTCTGCCTGACATCAGAGGTAAGATCTTTTCAACCTCAAATCATTATGACTGCAGCTGGCAAATGAGAGCATAAAAGCAGTTGCTGTATAAATTAGGGTTTTTCTGAATACATGGGAAATGCTGTAAACATTTTACAGTGGTGAGAAATGCTATAGTGATCAGAGGTCATTTCTTTACAGTAATTACATGTGTCTTATTATGCTTACAGTACCATACAGTGACACATGCAGTATACTGGAATTGAGATATGAGCGAGTTGTTTCAGAAGTAAAGTTGAATATCCATTTCAGACATTTCAGAGGAATTCAGAGGAACAACAAGAAGCACACTTTAGAATCCTCAGTGAGAACTGTGTATGAGCTGTGAGTAACTGGAATACTAGAATCTATCAAGTAAAAAGGGATTTTATGACAGGCCTTTTCTGGATACGTGCAAATATCTTATCCTGAGTATAAACAAAGCCTTGAGACAGCAGAAAATGTTGATTTTGTATTTAAAAAATATAAAATCCCCTTTCATAGCCAACCGTGTACTGAAACTAGGCGCTGTTGAGGTGCAGGTCCTCAATTTTATAAAGAAAAGGTCACCACACTCTTTATTGAGCAACGTGTTCTGTAATCTTCATCAAGCTCATGTCTGCTTTCTCAGGTAGCAATGGATAATAGGTGCACAACATCACAGGTGAGATATAGTAAAGACAGTGTCACATGACTGAGGTCGCCCATCATTCAATTTATTAGTCTCTTCAATTGATTCTATTATTTGAACTCATTGCCATAATAAACAGTGCAGTACTGTAGGCTAATAGGCTAGTGCACTAAGACACTTAAACTGCTCTAAATTAATAAAAAAGATAGTGGTGGCACTGTGCATTTTATCAGCAGAAAACAAACACTGTGTATACAAACAACTTTGAGTAAATGGAATATTGAAACACAATTACCATTTCACTTACGAGTGAAAAAGAGGTAATACTGTGCATGACACGGGAAGCAATTCAGTCGTCACAAGTCTTAATTATCAGCAGAATAGCTCAAACCGCCATTTAAATAGTGTCACGGCATAGGAAGAGACTGGAAACAGCTTTGTGTAATTGTAAAACAAACCAGAAAGGGGGGGTAGGGGGGTATAAATTGGCAATGAGGCTAAATGAATCCACCTTATTCATGCATGCATTAAGATAAACAAAACAATAAACAGACTGAGGAGAGAGGCCAGGAAAGCAAATGATGCTGCCTCTTTTGCATTCTTATCATTAATTATCTTACTTGTATAATTAAACAGCATTAATCAGCAAGAAAGTGATATAACACACTGCTATGTTTATCACTCAGATTGTAATTACACCTCATATCAATTACATTCATGTTTAATGTTTTTTGTATATACAGTGTAATTTTATTGTGACAGGTAATTCCTTCGCTTACTTATATTCACCTTCATGGTAAATAAAAAAATGATTGTGTTAACAGAGATAGTGCTGATAAGGGTGTCATCACCTGAGTGTCTGACAGGTACCTGCTAAGTTCCTCATAGTCTCTGAGCTCCAGTTTATACTCTATTTGAAATCATATACAGGGCTACTGTAGCTAAAGTTCATATAGAATGGATGGTACTGCATAAGGACATTTGAATCCACTATCTCCACTGCCCTATATTTGACATTGCATCTGTTACTCAATGCAGACAGCAATGTCCATCAATGCAATGCTACTGAAGCGTGACCAAGTTGAGGACATGTCCTGAAACACCTTGGTGTGTTATTTTGATGCCCATTTTCTGAAAACATGAAGAGCAAAAGGACAAGTGATTGCACAGATTGCACTTAGGAGCAGGTGAAACTGCCAACAACATCATCATTTTACCTCTTACCTCTAGGTAACTTAACATACCTAACAAGGCCCTTACTCATGGCTGTGTCTATGTTAAGCTGATTGTGCTGTTTGATTTTTACTATCATACAGCAGCTGACCGAACATGTATGTCACTGTAGTAGTTCTTTTTGGATTTGCGAATACACCCATAGGGTGAAAATAGTCCTCCTATAGAAATGCATTGTGGCATTGTGGATTTGAGGAACTGGAAGTGCTGTCCTACAGTGTAGGTATCCAGTTGCATAGTTGGACATGAAATGATAGATAGATAGATTTTGTTGATCCCCAAGGGGAAATCAGTTTTTTTGAGTGAGCAAATTTCAATTTATGTCTATTTGTCTTTATTTGAGTGATGTACAAGTAGATTTTGAGTTGGGATGTTTTGATGGGGCATACCGGTGGTCTTATTTACTTATCTCAAATAGCTGCTCAAAGGTATCTCCCATATGGGCACCAAGTGAAGGCACTTGCATTAGGAGGAGTTTTCTATAGGTTAGGTAGGCTAATTCAACATTGGAATGTTTCGCCCATACTGTACTAACAATTTCCTGCTGCAGTACAGCAAAAGAGTGAGTGGTAAACCTGCAGTTTGTGTATGCACATGGGAATGTGTGTGTGTGTGTGTGTGTGTGTGTGAAAGAGAGAGTGAGAGTGTGTTCCAACCAAGAGGGATGTGCTGGCCACATCTCGGCGTGCTTCACTGGCTGGACTCTCATTGATTTTCCCCTCTGGTGTCCTCCACATCCAGACACAAGGCGTGACTTGAGCAGGACGGAGTGGGGGGTCCGCTCATCCTTCCTCCGCTTTTATGTGAGAATGACCTCCCGCTCTCCTCACTGTCCGCTCCTCGTCTCCATGGGTCACCGCCACTACCTGCCGCTTGCTCATTGCTTCCCGCCTGCTGTGGGACCTCCGACCCCTGATGACTGCTACCACTGTGTTCCTGAGCAGGCCAGGCATCAAAGCGCCAGCGCTCCGTCCAGCTGGGCTGGAGAGGGCCAGAATGGGCGGTTCCAGCCCAGCGGACATGACCCGTGTGAGCCCCTATGAGGCCTTGCAGCCAAACAACCTCCAGAGGACAGATGACAGAAGACTAAGAAGGAAAGAGAGATAGGGGAGTGTGTGTGTGTGTGGGGGGGGGGGGGTTAAGTTAAAGGTAGGATAGAAGACAGGTAGGATAGAAGACTCTGGAAAACAGTTCGAGCAAGCTACTATTTTGAAAACACACAATTCAAAGGCCCAAAAACCTTTCTTTACTCTTAACTGTAAAACAATGGGACAAATGGCAGTTTAGTTTGACAGATATATCAAAATTCCATTTCGACTGGTCAAATTATTGGATGACTTTTAATGAATAGATCATTTATAGCCATTGTCACACCCACTTAAATATCCCCTTTTCCTGAAATAGTTACCTGAAATGTTCACGTAGATGAGGCCCAAACATCAAGTTAAAGTTAGCGTCGCTACGATGTGTCCAAACAAATAAGTTTGTGCAGCAAACACTGGCAACAGTGTTTGGTCCCAGGTGCTAAAGATCTCAATGAGATTGGCCTTGCTCACATTTTAGAAACAAAGCAATGCATTGGCAGACAACTACTTTATATAACCGAGCCTCAACTAAATTGACAGCAGCTGTTATTTATACATGGTCTCTTTATCTATGCCCAGTCCAATTCATGTCTTTCTGCATAATTACAATTTGTGCCATACTTTTTTGGTCCACGGCCACTTTCATAGACAAAAGCTGGGTTTCAGTCCAAGTCTTTTGCATAGTTTAATCAAAGCATAATTTCCTCACTATTAACAACAGACTACATTAATTGGAAAAAGTATTTAGATGTAGCAATGTACGAAAAAATACTGTTGTTGACACATTTTGGTGAAATTTCCTTAGCAATTTAGTAAATTTGGTAAGACTTAACTTCATGGGTGTATAACAAATAGCAGCTGTCACAAATTGCTCAAAAAGCTGATTTATATGAAACAAGTCATCATTTATGTCCAACCTTTCACAAATGTGAAAAAAACTACAACTACAATATCAAAAGTCCAATGGTCACAACGCAGCATTGTCATTTTTGTTTTGACTAAGGATAACAGAGCAGCTGGACACATCCTTTCTGAGTAACAAGGTAACAAATGTTGATAATTACCAACACCGTGCCCACTCTTTTCCACTGACAAAACTTTAAAACTTTTCATGACTTCATGACCTATACCTAATTTTCTATCACTTAACAGCACCTTAACTGGAACCTCGTGAACGGTCAGTGAGAAAGTAAAATATCCACTGGCACAGTGTGTCATTTAGTCCCAGGTCCTTCATCTAAGGAAACAATTGTGTTGAATGTTGAACTAGTCAATAAACAGCATCCTTTCAGAATTCCCCTGTCCATTTTAAGGTGGTAAAATATTGACAAACTACCTTGTGCCTGTACCTTACCTGTCTCCCAAATGCATATTCTTGAACAGGACATAAGCATATATTTGTAGTAAACATTGCAATACAATACAATAAATCTGACTCTCTAAAATTAATTGTTCACCTCGAGTATTAGTACCAAGTAGAGCACAAAGTGACCTGGCATATGAGAAAAGATATGAGCAGCTGGAATAATGACAGGTTTATTTAACATTAAGCCATCTATAGCAGTTAAACTGACATATGCAGTAATATAACCAAAATCCCCAAAACTAGAGAGAATGAATCAGTAAAACAAAGCCAAAAGAAAGAGAGTGAAAGAGAGAGAGAAAGATGGTGGCCAGAAAAGCCAAAAAGAGAGCAGGAAGTTGGCTAAGAGAACCAAAAGAAGGAGACAGAAGAAAAGAGACGGAACACCCGTTTCACACTATTCACACAAGCTAATGGTCAATAGGCTGTGGCCAAAACAGGTGTGAAATTAAATTAGTATGCAGGAGACAACTGGGTATAACTAAAGATACTTTGAATAACCACAAAGTTATGATCAGTCTGCTATTCCCATTATAAGGATTATAAGGATTACATTTAGTCAATACATTTATCCAGAAAACACAACCAACTGTCTTTGTTAGGGTGGAATTCCTTAATTATTATTAGGTTAGCTTTGTTCTTGTCAAGGCCACTGGGCAATAGTCATTTAGGCATGATGGACTCTTGTTTTTAGGCACAGGAACAATAATGAATTGCTTAAAGCAAGCTGGACGGTCTCTTGAGCCAATGGTTCATTAAAGATCTAAGTGAACACAAGGACTAAGCAGTGCAGGATTTCCGGATCCTATTAGAGATGCCATCCGGTCCGGAAGCTTTCCTGCAGTTAACTTTACTGAAGAGACTGTTCACATTGACCTCAGAGAAAGGTGTGTTCCCACCTGCCTCACAACACACATAATCTTCTCGTTCTCCAAACTGTGTTAATGTTGACTCATTAACACATAATTGCCTTTCCCTAGCTGTCAATGACTAAAATGACTATTGCTTTGGTGTGTGGAGTGTTTTGGTGTTGGAGAATCACTGATGGTTATTGCTCCCAAAACTACTATTTTTGTGTGTCAAAAGGTGGCACTACATCACACATGGGAGGTTGAGGGCTTGCTGCATGCAAATCTGTGACTCCTATATTCCACTAAAATAGTTTGTTTGGGTGTTTTTCATGAAAACTTTTGTCTGACCTTCACCTCTCTCCTCTCACCTTTGTCTGACCAACCTCAACACAGCCGCTGAGTTTTAAGGGCTACTGTGTTTAAGTGTTTTAAAAAAGACTGATGAAATTTTTCCATTTTTTGTCTGTTAATAGATGGGGGCCACACCACCTATAAGTGGCTCATTTGATGTAGCTTCATGAAACCTCCCCACCACCCCAATTTCACTGGCTCATGGTACAGTTTTCAAAATTATACACGAGTTTCACAGTGCCCCATGTTTCGATGTCCTTGTGATGGATGAGCAAAAATTACTGAGGTAAAAAAATGGCTTTTTGAATGTTTTACTGGCAACAAGTCCAGGGCATCCAGATGAAAACACAAGCACTGGCAGAGATGTTCGTTTCTCCGGGAGGCATCACTCAACTATTTTTGTGTGCAAGGCCAAGTGGAGTTGTGAATCACTGACAGCCTTTATGACAGTAGCCTTTGGCGATCATCTTAAGTATCCTTCATAGCACAACTCACTTCATCCTGGAGAAAAACACTGGTTTTGTCAGCTGTGAAGTTCTGTTTTATTTTTCTATTTTTTTTTTTTTTTTGCCCTGGGTTTGCTTGAATTCATTTTGTACACAGTAACCCCCTTTCAAAGAAAATCAAACTGACCGACTTATAT
>JAGFZM010002146.1:127729-145963 GCA_017657215.1 Limnothrissa miodon | reverse complement strand
TACATTCAAATCCAAAACATGTTAGAGGACAAGAAAATATTAATTACGTTCTGGTTGATGCTTCTTCTGTAGTTTTTGGGCGTGTTTACACATATTTCACATCCAATTAATCTAAGCTGACAGACCGAACAGCACGCTATAATTAATGGATGTATTCATTCGTAGGTCCATTTTCTCAGAGTCTCCTGGTATGCTTGACGAGGGAGCTGTTAACGACACTGACACCTTAAAATGTTGGGGGATTAAATGTGGTAGCCATAAACAACAGGCTCGTCCTACCGGTCACCTGGAGAGGCCATATTTCCACTGTTGGCAGCATGTGTCTTGGCATATTTCATTTCCAGAAAGCCTTGATGCTCTAAAGTTAGACAAGGAGAGATAAATAATGTCCAAGAGCTGCTCTTTGTCAAAGTTACCTTAGGAGCAAGTAGGTTTTTTTTCTTGTATACAGTATTTCAAATTGAATAGAGGTTTTTTTCTGTTGTTCAGGGATGGGTAAAGTGTGAGAAGTGAAAAGAATAGCTGACCTTCGTGTGCTTTTGGCAAATAATGCATGTATGCAATTCATGTCCTCCTTGACCCATTTCATGAACAACATTTCTGACATGATTGCAAAACTTGTTTTTTGCCCCTTTCTTTTCATTCTTTCCCTTCCAACCGCTCACACCCCCTGTCTTACAGATTCCAGTTAGTTTCCCCACAAAGCTTCAAATAAATAGCACAGAAGATGGACCTAACCAATATTTTACACATCAAGGCACAGACATTATTCTACCTGTCCAATTCATCTCCTCCTTTTTTCTAAAGCAAATCCCTGGCAGACAAGTGAAGCCATGGCCTCGTCCGCAGGCACCCCGCCACCAGGGTGACAGCCAGTATTGATGGGTGAGACTTAGGGCTTGGTAGGGGCCTGAAGTGCACCAAAGTCAGACTGCTGTCACTGTCCCTGCCCTTGCTGTGGTCTAAGGGCTCTGCACAAGAGTAGCACAAGGTAATGGTGACAGCAGCCATCTTTTACCCAGCATGGGAAGGAATGGCCAGATCCACAGAGAGCTTCATGGTTCCTATTAACTACTGGAGCGGCCCGTTTACATCAGCCCAGTGCATGACAACGCTTGTCTTTTTCCTTCAGAAAGGCTGAGGATGTAGAGACGGAGAGAGAAATGGAGATAGAGATTACAACTGCAAATGATTGAATAAATACCCCCTTCACCCAACACCCCCTTCACTCAAACCCCACCCCCCCCCCCTCCAAAACCCCATTTTAACACCCCCTCAAATCCGGCGGAAAAATAACAAGAATAAGAACGAAGAACAATAGTTATTAGGTGCAAGTCCACTAATAAATATATGTCAAACAACAATATATAACAAATATATATTCTATTTGTTCATATTCTTTTTGATTTCTTTCAATAGAAGGCATATTTAGGTTATTTGTACCTGTATTTTATGTATGTATTAATTTTCTTTTTTTTCCCCCATATATGCAGGTATAAATAAAATAAAAAGCTTTAACTCACCATGCACTAAATCAGCAACCTAAATCAGTGTGCTATGTAGGTCAGTTCAGGATTTCTTTACTGTGAATGACAAACAAGTGGAAACAGCAATCACACATGGGAAATAAGCAACACGACAAATTATTCAGTCTCAAATGAATAACTTGCATAACTCACCTACAGCTAACAAGGGAAATGGATAGCAAGCCATGCAGCTCTAGCAAAGTGTAATGTGACAACTGTATGCAACACTGATGTGCTTAAGTCTAAACTGAGAAATTACACATAGGACACATAGAACATAAAACCATTATGCCATTGGCTTTGACGAATTAGGATAGTCAAAGTGCTATCATGAACATGGTTGTCTCTTCTTCACATAGAAATTTTGAACTTAAAAATAGCCACTAAACACATGAGTTTTACTGTAGTGTGGGCAACATAACAAAACCTAGAAAAGCCACTGTAGTTCAGTTGTGGTTCTAAAAAAAGGATTGAAGGCCATTGAAAGATACAGTTGATGAAGATGAATATATTCTATGTTTACATTAGTTAAAATAATGTATAATACTCACTTCATATATTCTATGTCCCCTTTAAGACTCCAATACAGCGATCACTAAGTGAATCTGTTCACTTTTGTAATATCTGATACACCATAGACATTCTGCAATCTCTACATTGATATATTAAATGTTGGATTTATTAAATGTGATTAATATTCATGGAGGAGAATGAAGGGTGGTGCTTGGATGGGTGCAGAAGCCTGCCATCTGACTGCTTCTCCCAAGCTGATTTCTATCAGAGTGATTGCGCTGGGTGGGTGCATATTACCAAAGCGGAGCACCCAGCCTCTCTTCAGACTCTATCCAGCTGTCATGATGATGGATGGTCATCGCCAGAGACCTCCCTGGTGCTCAGCATTACGTGCCAGTGTGGTATGTTCCACACATCCATACCTGCATATGAATGAAAGTCAGCGTTTCCCTGCTCCAGGAGCTGACTCCAGATCCAGTCCCTTGTGCAGAGCTAAGCCAGCTGCTCTGCACACAGATCCACCCCAGTGGTTACAAAGGTGGCCTTTCCTTCATATATACACCACTTGAGTTCACATTCAGATCTGTCCTTGATCAGGCAACCCTTGAGAAGTGGTAATAGGTTACAGGAAAAACTCTGACACTTCACAGTGATTTGATTTACTGGAGGTGCAATGTCATGTTTCTTGACCGGTGACGTGCTGCAGGCCATCTTATACTGCATGTAGCTCACTTTAACAAGCATTTGAGGTTTCACTGAAATAGAATTGGCTTAGGCTTAGTTTGCCATATCATTTTTAATAACTTGTATTAACTGCTTTCCAGAAATTTTAAGTAAGTTAAGTTAAGTCTCTTTATTGTCTATTTCTCTACATATACTGGACATACAGAGGAATCGAAATTAATGTAATCGTAATGTATGTATAACTGAGATTATGTATGGCTAATTCCATTTTTTTGTATGTTTTTACAAATCGTTATTCATATTGTAACTACAACGTAAGGCACCATACTGTATTTATCAAAAAAAGCATCACTCAAAATATGTGTTTGAGTCATAAAAATAACCAGACAAGGATTGGTTGAATTGCCTATACAGGTTTCACTATAGCTGTTCCTGCTTAAGCTCATCTAATTTCTTTGTGCAATAGCAGCGTGCATGCATCAGACAAAGATAATTCAAAAGTAATGAAAGTAGATTGCATTAATTCCTGCAAGGTGAATATAATTACTTAGAAGTTGTTTAATAAGTGTTTCGGTGCATAGTCAGATTTCTAAAGGCATAATATGTTATCATTATATGTGTAGAACAAGTTTATCATCTGCTACAAGATCGGGGTTAACTGAGAAAGCACCTATGAAAGTTGACTGAGAAAGCACCTATGTTCGGTTTCAGTGGACTGAGAAAAATCAACCAGCCCTCACGTCAGTGCAATGAATGCTTTGGACTAGTCTATCGACTATACAGAAACAATACAAGACATCAATGGTAAAAGACACATCGGATCATACAAATCCATGTTTTTTACACCTAATTGACTGCTTTTGTCAGGAGCCGTTGCCAAATCCATATGAATATTGCCTACCAAGAGATTGACAGATAGAAACAAACATTTCACTGCATGGCATTATGAGTGTAATGCACAACGCATGTTTTCCTGACCTTTCTCTCCACCCGTTGCCAAGATGATGCTGAATGTGTGTATTTTGAAAGAGAGAACAGGTGTAGCTATGCCATCAATAACCTCTTCTATCTCGGCTGCTTATTTGACGTCAATTGATGTGAGCCCTATACTTCAGATTTCCTGAATGATGCCTCTGTTTCCGTCCGTAGCATTTTCCTTCATCTCTGTTTCTGTTCGTGTTCAATTTGAGATGTACATAATTGAGTGGCCTGTGTGTTTCCTGGGGATAGGCTCTGCCTATGTTCAGAGACAGACAGGGATGAATATTACAGGATGCCGGAGAGTACACACAAGCTCTGCCTCAGTAAACATTCACCCTACACCCTGCCAGACAATACTAACCACCTTCAAAGGCCATTATCCTTGTGCCAGGGAAATAGAGTCAAAGACAGAAGGAGTGAGAAAACAACAAAAGCAGGGGGGAAAAAACAATAAAACTGATATTTTATCGAAATGCAGTTTTAATTACTCAGTAAAATCCCACAAGAGAGGACACTATTAACCTCCCTGACAAATTTGCCTCTGTTATCACCACAGCAAACTGGCTAAATTAAGATGCTACTGGCTTCGAGCAATGACCTTGATTATTTACTGTGGGACGCAAAGCTGTTTGGATGCAGTAACTACAGCTGTATGAAGACCTATGAGATACCGGGTGCATTTCTAAGGGGACCAGTTAACACTGGCCCTTTTGTTTCTGTCGGTGGAGAAAAAAAAAAGAAATGAAGAAAAGGACATGGAGCAGGGAAGAGTGCTGAGCGACGCAGGAGCATTAGTGAGATAAGATGAGGAGAGCACAGGGAAAGAGGACGAGAGGAGAGAAGTTGTGGGGGGGGGGGGAGGTGTTGATGGGTATGGAGAGCAGAGACTCCAGGGCGGAGCATGAGACTTGAATCAAGGGCGGGAGGTGTCGGGGTATAGGGGTGGGTGGATGTTAAGGATAACACTATGAATCACCATCTAATTTACAGTACTTTGCCTCCCCACCTCCACTCTGACCTATGCCACAGTAATCATATTGATTTATTGAAAAAAAAACATATTGCTTCCAAAAAAAAGTCTGCCATAGTAGCGTATCCGGCTGGGACCTTTAAGCCGTGGTGTGCTCTGCCTGGCTGGCACAGGACTGCCACAGCGACACCGTGTCTTGTGAGGAGAGGTGGTGACAGATGCCGCTGGCGGTCTGCCAGGGACTGCAGAAGTGCTTAGGAGACTAATGTGTCCAAAAGCTATTCTCTGGAGGTGAGGACTCAGCACCTCTGGCAAGGCATCTCCCGAGGCCCACGGCCCGGCTTCCACACACGCTGCTGATAAGGTAGCTCTCTGTAGGACTAATGGCTCATTCGCCGCCTCTCACACAGACTCCTTTTATGGGAACAAAAGGAACATGTATATTTAGGATGGCTGGCTCATACCTACTTCTCTTTGTTGTTTGTTTTTGTTCACTTTTATTTTCATATTTCTTTTTTTTGGCATGATAGAACTGCTTTGCAGCTGCACTGTTTGGGGAGGAATGATGAGAGGAAAAGAAGTCCAGGTTCCTTCCTCCGTGCTTTGATACTCTACCTCTTCCCTCTTCTCCTTTTCAGCCGAGCCACAGTAGCACATAGGTATCGTTGCCTTCACACCTTCCGTTTTCCTCTTCTCTTTTCTTCTTTTTTTTTCTGTTCTCTTTGGTCCACCGATAGAGTAAAACGAATGCCCTGGCAGAAGACAATTTGCAGAGGGCAAATGGAAATGCCATGGTACCCAATTACTGTGTCACAAAACGTCTCAGCATCATAAAGGGGAGGGGCACCCCTGGCTTGGCATTCAGCTCCGTCGGCCGCTCTTCCTCTGTGCCTTGGCTAAGGGTCGGCTAGGCGCAGCGTGTTGCCCAATAAATAAAACTCAGCACAGTCTCTCGCAGCTCATTACCTTGTCATCCCAAATAAGGAGCTCCCATTTCCCCTGCTTCTTTTTTATTTTTCTTCACTGAGAGAATGAGTTCTCTGGAAGATGTATGTCTGGGCAATTAGTTTGCAAATCCATTGCGCTGTCTTACATACATACAGTACATGAAATGAGAAGAAACTCACATCAGTTTGTATTTTAATGACAGAGTATTGTTAAAAATAAATAAAATCTAAAAAAATCTATAAAACTCTTTATCCTACTGCCAGTGCATACCCGTATGATCTGCATAGCCTGATACTGTAACATGTTTTCTGATAGCATATTCAGACTGTTCTCTCTCTGTTTAAAAATGCACACAACCTGCTTAGCCCCCACAGTCTTGAAAGTTTTATTGGCAAAGAAACCCATGAGCCACCCCCCGTAGTTTCTTCATTTTTTTATCCATCAATGAATGTGAATCACTTACTCTGACCTTAAAATTTGACCAGCTATACAGTACATTGAGAATTGATTGAAATGACAGTTAAGGCCACCATGTGTAAGCCCTTTCTGTTCAGACAAGAACTTAGGTCTATATGTCCCTCACACATTCTATTTTATTAAAAAAAATGTGTGTCTACTCTGAATAATTCAGTTGTACTGTAGACAAGTTCAAAGAACAGATTAAGGTAAATAGAACACAATTCATCATTGCATAGGCAAAATGTGTTTAAAGTGTGTGTCTGTGTTACTCCCTTGCAACAGAACAGAATTTGACATCCTTTAAAAGGCCTGCATTATCTTTATTTTGATTATTACTACTACTACTACTGCTGCTACTACTACTACTACTACTACTACTACTACTACTAATAATAATAATAATAATAATAATAATAATATTAATAATAATTCGTGAGTATGATGATGATAATGATGATTAATGGCCACTGACAACTTAATCGCACAAGCAGACAATTATTTGTGAAAAAGATTTTTTTGTTCTTCTTGTTGGTAGGCACCCACAGTAATAAGTGAATGTATAATACTGTCTTCTGCTAGGATATATTCCTCTATACCAAGCAAAAGTATATACATTATCCTTTACATATTTATGCTAAAAGTTGTCAGAGACTTTCAAATGCTCATGAAATATACAGGACTCTGTTGGACATGGAAAAGTGCAGCTTGAGAGGATGTTGTTGCCGGACTCTATGAGGGATGTTGTTAAGAGGACTCTATCCATGATCCACCTATCTTTACTCTAGGGGTAGAAGTGTCTCTGTGCCCTGAGAGCATATACACCTAAGACAAGAATGGGGACAGTGTGAAGACCAGAGCACACTGGCCAGACTTGTCACTTTTCTCTTCCGGACACAACCAACTAATGAAATATTAAACCAAAAAGAGGCTTAAAGCATTTGTTTGGGGGGCATAGGGGATTATCCATTATGTCCTTCTATCTCAAGAGTAGCAGAGTGCCATATCTGAATCATTGCAAACCTGGTGACGCGACCCTTCGCCCATCCAAGTACAAGAGATTCCCCGCTTCACTGGGCTGGTTGCAGCCGAAGGTCATGTTGGAGTACCTTTTAGGCTTGTTTTGTCATTTTTGTGCCCTGCTAAATTAACAAAGTGACATCAAATGGCATGTATTATTTAACCCATGTGCTTTCTTTAATGGAACAAAGTGCAGTGTCACCCTTTTCTCTCTCTCTCTGCATGCGTGCCTTTGTGGAAAGCAGATAATGTGTTTGCCCCAACAAGTGCCATATTCAAGAAAGTGCACATCCAGGGAACATCAGGAATCCTGGCTTCTTGTGGCCTCTTCTGAGGATCAGCACATTTAGGAGTCCATTAAGTGTACTTAAGAACATGCAGCAACTTGAACTTTGTTGTTCAGGCTACTCTTGTTTCTTTGGTCACTGCTCCTTTCTGACGACACAGTGCACTGGCCTCTACTGAAGGAGAAGCTGAAAAGGTTCAGTCAGTTCCCTCATGCAAACAAACTAAACAAGCGAGAAATGTCAGTTCCTATGGTCATCTTGAGGAGTCATTGAGTGGTTGAGTTATTTCAGATAATTGTCTGTTTCTACAACACTGCAATGAAACCAGAGGTACTATTTGACAGAACGTCACATGCAGGCTTTGTTATACTGCATTGCATTAGAATGACTGATGCAGGGTTGTCCCTCGGATGCCTGCTACTTCTGAAGGGCTTTTGTCCAAGCTGTGTCATTAAGGTAGGACCAATTTCTTGGCCAAATGGTTGAAGATGAGAGCCAAACCCTATAAATATCTACAGCCATGTCCTATTTTGAGTCTCGCACAGCACATTGTTGATAAGCTGTAAGTGAGGTTTGCACTGTCTCAACCCATACCCATAAATATGTACCGTACATGTTTTGATTGGCATTAACCCAGAATATTCATACTGAAAATATATAATAATGAAATTTCTTGTTTTCATGGATTGATACAGTTTTCCATAGATTGACTGGCGTCTTCTTGTGCTGTTGTAACACAGTTGTAACCATGTAATAACCTGATAACAACAAATTTGATTTGTGACTTGAAAACTGGCTTAGTGCAAAGCCCTTTAAAACACAGTCATGGTGGATTTGTTATATCTCACTATCAATGTCTCTTGATAGTCTCTCAAAAATGACTCTTGGGTGTACTAAATGTTATTGTAAAAAACTGCATAATTACTACTTTGTAAAATTAGGACTCAATGTTCACTAACTTTTCTCATGTAAAATTGTGGAGTAATATGTGATTTAATCACATAAAATAATGAATTGTATAGGCGCCATGTTATGAAGGGAAAAAAAATGGATTGTGACATAAATATTTTAAAAGGTTATGGTTTAAAGTGGGTTAAAGATAGAGACCTCATGTAAATTAGAAAAATGTTGGCCATGACCCAAAGTGTATTTGGGATTCAAATTTACCAATCTAATTTGCATATAATTAGCATATGATGACGTCATATCACGCCGGCCATCTTGAAAGCCATTATAATCATACATATTGAATTGATGTTTGAAGTTATTTTCATAATATATATGTTTTCATGTCTTTTTTACCTCATGCATAAAGGAAACAAACAATAAAACATAAGAATGTAAAAACATTTTGCTATATTACTGTATCATATAGTAGTAAAATCCATGTAAAGAACAGTAGCTTTGAATATGTTTTCATCATTGATCAAAACATTCTGAAAATATTAGATAGTAAATAGATGTTTGAATCTTTTGGCTTTTTTCTTTATTCTATTCTATCAGGAATAGAAAATCAGCAGTAAAATTGTAAAAAAAAAAAATAGTAGTCTAAAACAGTATAGTAAACAGCAGCCTAAAACTGTAAGTACATTTACAATTATGCATTTAGCAGATTACAATGCAACAGGAAAATACAAGTGCATAATTTTTACCAATTATCTGCCCATATTAGTTATCCAGACCACACACTTTATAATTCTGAAGAATATAGTAGTTTAGCCTGTCTTACAAAGCATGGCACACGGTGCAGACCTAACTACCCAACACAGAACGCACATGTACCCGTCGGACACGTACGCGGCAACGCCCACCTTTTTGGAGCACTGAAGATGGAGATTTTGTGCTACGGCTACTTTCACTCTTCCATCTCTGTTTCATTTACCCCGAAATACACTTCTCCCATGGATACTACAATCGTGTTCACCACTGCCACCCACATTCCCATTGAACAAAGGGTCGAAATAAACACGTGTTTGCGCTTCGTGAACGCTCTCGCCTTGCAAGAAGTAAAATATCGGCTCATTTTTTTTACCAATCACCATTTATCTAGGTGAAAGTTTATTATTCTGAGAGTATGGTAACTTCTAAAAGCACGGCACAGCGCACAGACCCCACATTGACTGCAAGTGGAGCCACTGTATTTGCTGCGTAACGCGGCGACTCATAACGTTACTTATTTGAAGCTCTAAATGAAGAGCTAACGTTAGTACGACTACGACTACGTTTACCACTGTCTGGAACCCACATTCCCTTTGGGCAAAAGGTAAAAAAAAACACGTGTTTGTGCATCTGGAAAACTTGCCTTGCAAGTTGACATTGTTGTTGTGCTAGCTGTAGCTGCTAGGAGAAGTACGACCGATTGTTTTTTCCATGTTCATATATTCCCGTTCAGAATCAGCAAATAACTGTGGGGGATATTTTGAATATAAACATGAACATCATAGGGTGTTTTATATATTCACTAACATAATAAGTTTTAGTAGATGTGCACACACTAGCAAAATAATATGCACTCATAAGCAGAAAAGAAAGGGAGTCTCGCCTACACACACACACGCGCAGCTCACTCTCTACTTGGGTCAGGCTGACCCCGACACACACACACACATACACAAAGATCACCAGGTGCAAAGGTCACCAAGAGTATCCTCTCTTGGAAAATCTCTACACACAGACTTCGCTGGACTCTGTTTAATCTGCAGCCAAACACACACACATAGTCATAAATTTTATTTAATGAACAAGCAGATATGTGCCTCTGGGCTATGCGCCCAGGGCATACATCGAGCATTAAGAGACCCTCACAAGGGAAGAGGTCAACATAGGATGTTATGACATATATATATATATATATGTGTGTGTGTGTATGTGTATCAATGTGTTTAAAGGTAAATGAGTCAGAGATGAGGGGGTGGGTTAGGATAAAGAGATGAGAAGTAAGATTCATAAGCGTGAGAGAGAAAGAGAGAGAAGTGGAGACTACGTAAAAGGCTACTTGAGGTCATTACGTAAATCTTGCATCAGGTGTGTTTATGAACTAGACATACAGATAGACTATTTAACAGTTGTCCTATGTTCCACTCGGTTCCTCTGAGGTGTAGAAAATCATGGATGTGATGCCAGGTCCAGCTTATGGCAGGTCCAGCTATGAAATGGTTTAGTTCTCCTCTAATGAGTATGATTGGAAAGCCCCAAGCACTCGCCAAGGCCTTCAAAGGCACCAAGGTTCAAAGGCACCATCTCGCAGCAGTGGGATAACGTCATGAGAGATCACGCCACCAATATGATTGGTCAAAAGACCTAGAAGGCAGGTGTAATGCTCCCTCAGAGGGATATAAAAACTGGTGACCCCCCAGACCATTTCCAGATTCTCCGGAGATTCTCAGCAACAGGTAATGGTCTGGCAGGGGTTCTATTTCTGACTGTCATGCATGGGATGTCCATTTAACTGTTGCATTGTATGTCTTATGCTGGAGTTGTGAAATAAACCTGAAATCTTTGTCACTGATCTGATTTGTGCGAGGATTGTTATGTGATTAATAGCTAATGTTGAAAACAGTTTACACTGTTTTGAGTTAAAATAGCACTAGGAAAAAATTACTTCATAACATCCATAATATATCTTGAAACAACTTTTTTATTAGTCATTAGGCGATTTTCTCGCGGAAACCGTATTATTTACCCGCACGCAATGCATTACACAGCACACACTTTCACCGCTTCCGCAACTGAGTGTCATGGGCTTGTTTCCACTGCTAATTCCGCTGATCTCAAAACAGGAAATGACGTTTTTTGCTCCTAAGTCGAAGAACTACATGTCTACCAACTAGTGTTAGGCAATCCACATGCTTTATTACACGATGTTTGCGAATACAGCCGATTTTAATGCTGCTGATGTCACGTCGCAATTCTGCGACTTTGGCGCCTAAGCGGTTAACTATAACAGTTACTCTAATTATAGTGTTAATCTGTTTTTTCTTACTGTAACCTTTTATGAAAACTGGAGTAAAACTTACTCCAAAATATCAAAAAAGCTCAAGTTTGAATTGGCACATGTGCTGTGGACCATTTCAACCCGGGATTCAGATAGTCAGTGCTTTTTTTTTGGGGGGGGGGGGGGGGGGGGGGGAACACAGAATTCAGTTGGAGCTGTTTGGGCATTGTTACGGTGCAACGTGAAAGCTAAGGTAAGTAACTACATTTTGTTTTGACATTTTGAGATGGCAACTCGTCTTTGTACTGGCTGTGATCGCTCTCCGACCGCCATGCTGTTTGCTTCATCTGCATGGGGAGTGAGCATGCTATGCTAGCATTCTCGCAGCCTGATCTCTGCTCGGCCTGCGAACGCCTCTACCCCGCGGCTATTGCCAATAGAGCGGCATTTTTCGTGGGTTCCACTGGTAGTCCAGGGGCGGCTTCCGCCCCCGTTGGCGTCAGTGCTCCTCCTGCCCGCCAGTTTGCCGAGTTTCCCCCAGCGTCCTCGCACCCGGATGGGCTACTCGGCCGGTCTTCAGTGGCTACTCGGCCGTCGGTTAGCTTCTCAGCGGCTAGTCAGCTACCAGCTATTCAGCTAACCGCGGCCCACCTGGCTAGCCCTGCTAGCTCCATTAACGCTGCCTTTGCCCGCACGGCTACTTCGCCGCCTCACGTCGACGATTCAGACGTCCCGATCATCGAGGCTGTGGATGAGGAGGAGCTCGCTTCCTTCCTCTCCGCGAAAGGATGCGCCACCGTGGAAGATCTGCCACCTGTTCAGAAGACCCACGCCGCCCAGTTAGCTTCTGAGCTAGCTTCTTTGGCTACACAGGCGGCTAGCAGGCTTGGCCTGCCCCTGCCTCAGCGCTGTCCAGGGGGGGGGCGTTTTGACCCCTTCTCCGGCGCGTTGCCCTCACCTGATGCCCTTCCCCTCCCTGCTCACCCCACGGTCGTGGCGGATGCGCAGGCATCATGGGAGGCTCCCTTCGCCGCTATTGCCCCTATTCAAGGTCACGCGGCATTCCATGCGATGGACGGAGCGGGCACCAACGGCCTCGTGCAGCTCCCTCGCGTGGAGGATGCGGTCGCTGGTTGTCTGGCGCCATCTTCCGCCGCCACCTAGACATCGACTCCTGAGCTTCCTTCTAAGCCGTGCCAGCGCTCGGAGAAGCTAGTTTCTAAGGCCTCTATTTGTACAGGCCAGGCAATTAGGGCGTTAAATACCGCCTTCCTCCTCTCCTCTCTGTCTGAGGAACTGGTGGCGGACCTCTCCGCCTCTCAGCCATCGGATCTTACCCTCCATCAGCTGCGCAGAGCCACCGCTCTCACTTCGCTGGCCATCAGGGCGGCCATTAAAGCCGACGGGCGCTCCCTTGGCTCTCTGGTCGTCATCGACAGGCACCTCTGGCTGAATCTTTCTTCCATTTACATTTATGCATTTAGCAGACGCTTTTATCCAAAGCGACTTACAAAACGAGGATAACAATCAAGCTGCATAGCAGAAACCTTAAGGAGCATAGTGCTAGGGGATAGTGCTTCAGTTCATTTTAGTGCTAGGATAGAAGATGTTCTCTGAATAGCTGGGTCTTTAAGAGCTTTTTGAAGGCCTCCAGAGATGGCCTTGTTCTGAATGTTTTTGGTAGGTCATTTCACCAGCGTGGGACGACACATGAGAAGAGTCTGGATTGCCTTGGGCGAGGTGCCGGGACTGCCAGTCGACAGTCATTGGAGGACCGGAGTTGTCGGGGGGTAGCCTGAGCTTTTATGAGAGCGCTTAGATAAAAAGGGGCAGATCCTCTAAGCACTTTGTAAGTCAGCATCAGTGATTTGAATTTGATGCGAGCCGCCAGAGGCAACCAGTGGAGCTCGATTAGCAGAGGGGTGACATGCGTCCTCTTCGGCTGATTGAAGATGAGACGCGCCGCAGCATTTTGGATCATCTGAAGTGGCTTGACGGCACAGGCAGGAAGTCCTGCCAGAAGGGCATTGCAGTAGTCAAGGCGTGAGAGGACCATAGTTTGAACCAGCAATTGGGAGGCTTGTTGAGTTAGGTATGGTCTGATCTTTTTGATATTGAGGAGCCAGAGTTGATGCAAATGTTGTGGTGAATTGTTGGTTTAGCTGGGAGGACCAGCAGCTCGGTTTTTGAGAGGTTCAGCTGGAGATGATGGTCCATGCCAGAGAAGGAGAAGAGACATCTGATGAATGCTCCGATCTCCGCTGATGTACTGTTTGGCCAGGCGCTGGAGCTCCAGCGCGATCGTTTAGAGAAGACGAAGTCGGCGGCTCAGGCCCTGCAACCCGTACTTCCTAAGCGTGTCCCGCCTCAACCAGCATCTCCGGCTGCGCCTCAGACGCGCGCTCGCGCGCCTCAACGGATGCACCAGAAGAAAAAGGCGGACGCACCCAAAACCGCGCCGCCGCCGGCTACTGGGTCACAACCTCCATGGCAGCGCTCCCGCAACCAGCCAGGAACGGCGCAAGAGGTCACAGCGACCCCTATCCATTGACTGCTATGCCTCTGTGTGCTCCAAAAGGCACGGGTCCCCGCTCTGCAGTCCCCAGCTCGGAGCGTTTTCCCCCGCTTCGGCGGTCCTCTCTGATCTCACCCCCTCAAGGGGCGCTGAGTTTGCCTTGTTCACAAGCACCCCGCACACACATTCTCGCCCCTCCGGGGCAATGTTTGACAATGAGCCCCGGCTCCGGCCGGAGGACGCTCTCTGTTCTGTCAGCGCTGTCACGCACTGGGGCGCCGGTTCGGTCTCCACCGCGCATTCAGCTTACGCACGCCGTGCGCTCTCACTGTCCAGTGTGGTTTTCACTGGAACGAGATGCGCCGCTAGGGTCGGACGCGCTGGCACATCCGTGGCCACGACGTCTGCTTTATGCCTTTCCCCCACTGCCTCTGATGCGTCAGGTATTGGCCAGGATCAGAGCTGGTTCTCAGATCTGGTCTCGATGCTGGACGGCCAGCCATGGACCCTCCCAGCGAGGAGGGATCTCCTATCTCAGGCCCGCGGGTCGCTGTGGCACCCCAGGCCGGAAGCGCGGAGTTGTAGAGACTGTTCAGGCTGCTAGAGCTACGTCCAGGCTAGGTCGTTGTATACTGCAACACCTGTTTGATCAGGGTCGTTCACCCTCTACTCTGAAGGTGTACCTCGCTGCTATTTCAGCATGCCATGTTGGCTATGCTGGCGTTTCCCCAGGCGTGCACCCCCTTGCGTCGCACTTCATGAAGGGCGTCAGGCGGCTTCGCCCCTCTTCCACACGTTCGGTCCCTACTTGGGACCTGGCCACTGTCCTACGCGGACTGGCACTTACACCCTTTGACCCTCTGTCGAGTGCCAGTCTAAAGATGCTTTCCCTTAAGACTGTGCTTCTGCTCGCCTTGGTCTCAGTGAAGCGCGTTAGCGACCTGACTGCTTTATCAGTCAGTCAGGCAAGATGACGCGCGGGTTACGCTGCGACCGAATCCCTTTTCTCGCCCTAAAGTGCTGTCTACTGACCCTCGCTTGAGGGTCATCGAGCTCTCAGCCCTACCTGAGACGGGAGGTTCTGTGCCCGTCACTCTGTGCCCGGTCAGAGCGCTTCGTGCCTACTTGGCGCATACGCAGAGCATCAGGAAGACGAATCAGCTGTTCGTCTGCCATGGCAAGCGTGCCAAGGGTCAGGACATGTCTACCCAACGTATGTCGCATTGGCTTACTGAGGCCATATGTCTGGCATATGAGGCGGCGGGTGTTCCTCCGCCTGCACTCGTGGAGTGGCGCCCTCTTGGGCCTTCTGGAAAGGCGTCCCTATGCAGGATATCTGCCTGAGCGCGTCGTGGGCCTCAGGCAACACCTTCGCGCGTTTTTACGCACTGGACGTCACCAGGCCGGGCGTAGTAGAGAGTGTTCTCTCTGGGCCCGGCGGCGGTCCCGTGGGTCTTTCCACCTCAGGCTCGTCGGTGTAGGGCTCTTGAGGCTTGGTTGTAGTGATCCATTCGTACGTTTCGGCTTCGAAACGAAAGAGAACGTTACGGATACTAACGTATCCTCGGTTCTCTGAGTGAGAAGCCGAAACGTACGCTTCGGGCCTCAAGTCGCCGACGCTGGCGAGCTTGGCAAAGAGGTCCTGAAGGGTAAGCGCAGTCAATATATAGATTTTCTGACGTCACGCAGGGCTGTCTAAGTACGTATATATATATATATATATATATATATAAATATTTCTTTGGGGAGCAATGGAGTAATGAATTCATATCTATCTATCTATCTATCTATCTATCTATTTCTTTAAACTTGGTAAGTGAGTATGTATGTAAGTAATTCTTCCTTCCTACACTATTTATGTAGGTGGACAACTTTGATGATGTTTGGCAGCACAACATGAAGATCCTGCTTGCTGTTGCTTCCTACGCTGAAGATCCTCTGGATGTCTCTATTGTTCTTGATGGCAGGGAGATTGTGAATGGATGTGGAAATCCTGCAAAGGCTTGTACACTGGGTCTAATATATTCCTTCAATCTTGCTTATGCTCCAACACTTTTGAGGTGTTTCAGAAACTCTGAAAATGAAGTTGCTGGCCTAAACCTAAGCTGAACAAAATGTCATATGTTAAGTTGCATATGTTAAGTTGCCATTATAGCACATGCTAACAAAAAAGTTGTGAATAATAATATTTTTTATTTATTTTAAATATTGTCATTTTGATATGTATTTTTTCGTATTAATTCAATTACATTTCAGAAATGTAGTAATTATTACACAAATAGAATACTTAATCATTATATTGTAAAAAGAATAAATGTACTGATACAACAGATAAAATAGAAATAACATTTAATAAAGTAATCTACTATTGTAATGATCAGCACACATAAAAGTTACTGTGTTTTTATGAACCACACACAGGAAGAAATAAAAAAAATCACATAAACCTCACTTCATTATATCACATAACCATGAAATCATTCTGTAGTGTAAGATTTATTTACAAAACCCATTTAGATTTTACTTGATAAATGCAAGAGAGTTTTACTAGATTTATAGTAGTACATTTTAATTAGAATCTCACTGTGCAAAAACGTACGAGGATTTTTCTAAGTAAATGTTAATAGTTTTTTTTTCAGTGATAGTGTTGAGTGCATATATGCTTTTAAAGCTGAAACGCTTTAATGGATGTCTGCTATGGCTAAGGCCTCAACCTTGGCTTATTCATTCAGCGTCAATACCAGCCAGGAAGGCTGATGATGTGTGTCTCACCTCCTGACTATTAGTTCTTAAGATCTCATAATGCTTAAAATTGAAGTACAAGAAATAAACGAAACAAGACAGCTGTGAAGCAGATCTCAAAAAGGTATATTGTGAATATCTGAATGAATGAGGCGAGTTAGACTAGACTAGCTTTGCTTGAAAACATCTCTCAGTCAATTGAATCAAGACCTGCAGTACTTTATCACTGCACTGTGCATGACACTTGAGATTTTGCTCAACTATAGTGGTTGTCACATATTTAAAGGTCAAGTATAATTTTGCATGAATCCAAGACATATTCCTAATTTGAGATATGAATCATGGGGCTCTGACTGCCACAGGTAATAAAATAATATGTAGATCTAGGTTGCATGGGCCGCATGCATATCGTTTTTGGAAATGAAATAAATTAGAGTATTTTTTAAATCAGTAATAACGCATACAATAGTAAACCTGTTGTAAAACGATGTAATATTTCACCATTTACACTAACTAAACAGTGAGTTCCCGTCATACAGTCGCTGTACAATGGTCTTCATAAAGATAAAATCTTGTTAGCTAAACATTCCCAAGAGTAGAGTTACTGAGTGAAGAGATGGCAGAGGTTACAATCCATGTCCTTACACATTTTATGACACACTAAGTTCTAAATAGTTTGCCCCAGTTTTTATCTGCCAAACTAAGAAACATGGTCCGCATACAAAAGCTAGAAAATGTATGTTTTCTATTATTTGTGGCCCAATGATTATGTTTAATAGTGTTGTTTTCACCTTGATCGTTTTATGAGTGCTTTATTGGGGTGCAGTAAGCGTGAGTGTGTGCGATAATGCGTCTCTTTCCCCCTCACTATAACACAGCACCTGCAGAGTCCCAGCTAATTAGTCTATACTCAGTGTGTACAGATGTCACTGATGCCATCCGGGCCACGAGGTCACCCAGCCTCTCCAGACACTATTGTAAAGGGTAAGCAAGGCCATCTTAGGTGTTGCTGTGGGTTGCCGTTTGCGTGTGAGTGTGTGCGCGGGCACATAGAGTGGAGGAATTCGACCCAAAACAAGCAAATTGGGACAAAAGCGAAATAGAAAACAGCTACAAGAGAAAGCTTGAAAGCATATCCTCTAAGGATAACAGCATTATATTGGCATAAATGAATATTTTTGTTCTGACTCCAAGGATGCTAAAAGAAATTAGGCACCCTCCAGAAAGCTTCATTCCTTCAAAGGAATTTCAGTGTGTTCTGCATGTAACCTCACATTAAGTGTCCCACAGATGCTTAGTGCACTTTAGAGAAAATCCTTTCATGTTGTAAACTGATGATAATGAGTTTGGCTTTGGTTCTGTGCAGCATTTCAACAATATTAGACACCAACAATACAAAAATACAAATCTAAAAACATCAGTATTTGTTGTCATTTGTTTGCCTTACATGTCCTTTTTTTGTCACACTTAACTCGTTTTCACTTACCAAAAGTGTTAATTACAAGCTGTCTCTGCATTGATGTGACAATTAAAGCAATTCACAGTATTTTATTTAATTGTATATGTACAAGGATTCAAGGATATTTATTGTCACATACTTTTTTAAAAGATAAAAAATGTAGTGAAATGTAGATGTTGTCTGTCTATTGTGCATTAAA
>JAGFZM010002146.1:91502-114423 GCA_017657215.1 Limnothrissa miodon | reverse complement strand
CACACACACACACACACACACACACACACACACACACACACACACACTACCCCCAGCTCCTTTGGTCTACTTTGTTCACTGAACTGTCAGTTGGCCTGGAGAATGGAGAGGACAGGCAGGGGAAAAAGCACAACACAGAGAAAGCGGAGAGGAAGTGATAGAGTGAGAGAGGGAAGATAAGAGAAACATGCTCCCATATTGCAAGCTGCCTAATTGGTGTTAGAGCTCCATTCCCAGACAGTGTGCAAGAGCCCTGGGTCTGAGGTGGCCCACTCGTGGCCCAGTTCTGGGCTGGATCTGGCATGGATGTGTTTTTCCCATATGCATTCCTGGCAGGAGCCGCAGGCACAAAATGGAGACACAGCATGTGACATGAGCATGCCTGGGGAGAAAATGCTGCTTACACACAAATACATAAACACTCTCTCTCTCACACACACACACACACATGCAAATATGTGCACATGTATAAATGTACATGTATACATGCACACACATAAACAAATTCATGTGCCTATGCCCATGCATATAGAGTATATTACATAGAGTATATTACAGACACACACACACACACACACACACGCACACAAACACACACACACACAATGGCACGTGCCTGCTCTCCGTAGGGGGCATTAGTCCCAGCCAGTAGGAGCTCAGTGGGGAAGCAACAACCTGGCTGTAGCAACAGAGAGAGAGATGCTGTGGAACAATGACCGTGATGTGGAACAGCCGTGCTGGCAGTGGAAGCTGTGTGGCAGGCAGAGGGCTTAGTCTGCCACAGGTGATGTGGAGCTGAGGGGTGTGGGGGTCGGTCCTCAGAGAGGGGCAACCAGGGTATCTGAGCTTTCATTTGGTTCCTACTTGGCCCAGGGAAAAAGGAGAGAGCTAATTGAAAGCTATTGTGGGGAAATAGAGATAAAAGGAAACAAGAAACGGAGAAAAACGAAACGGAGATGAGATGAGAAGCAGAGTGTGTAGAGTTTACAAAAAGACACAACAGAGAGAGAGAGAATGTAAAAAATGGTATTGTAGGGAGAGGAGGGTTGGAGAGGAGTGTATGGAATCAAATCAATGCCAAAAAGATTTTGTACCTGTAAAAAGATTTTGTACTTGTAAAAAGATTTTGTAATTTGTGATTTGTGTAGTTTTGTAGTTGTATAAAACAATCTGTGGCTTGTGTAAGTAAATTTTGTACTTTTTTTGTGCGTGCATGAAAAAAAATTGTCTTTGTGATTATGTTCGCAGAACACAACTAGTGTGTTTTCACACCACAATCCTTTCCACCTGTTTCACGTTATGTCCAGGATATGGCCCGATTAAGTAATGTTAATAGGCCTAATGTTTGTCGGTACTTCTTAAGTTACCAGGCCAACTAACCAAGCGCTATATGGAGTAAATTATAGTAAATCCGGTCAATCGCTTCATTAACTTATTTGTTATGTCCCATTTCTATGGTTTGGCAGTCAGTGGTCCCTCCTATATTGCGGTTAAGTTATCATTGGGTCGTTCTTGGAACGTTGCTTGTGGGCTATGTGAAGTGGTGTTAACGTTACAACCATTGTG
This sequence comes from Limnothrissa miodon, assembly GCA_017657215.1. Classification (NCBI taxonomy): domain Eukaryota; kingdom Metazoa; phylum Chordata; class Actinopteri; order Clupeiformes; family Clupeidae; genus Limnothrissa; species Limnothrissa miodon. Next base: position 112,857 of record JAGFZM010002146.1, on the reverse strand, counting down.
GTTAGGCCACAACAGTTGCAGTACAGTGATTAAAGCCATGCGGATAAATGAAGTTATTAAAACATGTATTGTCATTGTAAAATAAAATGAGGCTAAGCTACTTCGTGGATTTCGCCTATCGTGGGTTATTTTTAGAAAGTAACTCCTGCAAATAACGAGGGACCACTGTATTGTAATCGTTAGCATGCAAGGTCACGTCTAGTGGTAAGAATAATGATTAGAGTATATTTTCTGTCAGAACATAGTTTATGTTCTATGCACAGTTCTATGCACTGTGTGTAGAACATAGTTTATGTTCTACACACAGTTTATGTCCTGCTCCTGTATTGTCTGTCTAATGTACGCAAGGGGCAGTGAGAAACTTAATTCCATTCGATTTATATGTCTAGTACATGTAAAGAAACTCACAATAAAACTGACTTGACTGAAACTGCAATGTTTAGCCAACAGATTCCCGCTAGATACGCACGCGTTAGGCTACTATGGTGCCTTCCCTGAAATGGGCAGGATGGTTTGGTATTCCTAAAACGCATGGTCATGGTCATTACCTATTGATACCAACCATGGCACCTGTTACCATGCTGAACTTTCCCACAATCCCCTTAAAAACTTATTAATTGGACAAGGCTGTAACATTATTCTGAAGCTCACACATTTGTAATTCCTTGTATTGTATATATTTAACACCAGGAGTTTAGAAAAAATGTTGATTTGTTAATCCAGATTTTTTTGTCAGGAAGCTGTAGGAATGCATGTTCTGACCATTAAGGGCTGTGGTTGTGGGAGCTTCATCTTGGGCAAAAGTGTTACCAAAGATAACGAGGCAGAGCCGAATCTTATTTAGCTCCCTCAGCCTTCTAAAACTCAATTTAATCTTATTTATTAGTATTGCCTCATGCCACTTAACATCTGCGAGCTCACAAGAGCAACAGGGGCATGGAAAAACTTGCCTTTTGGCAGTTAAGTGAATGAATTAAAGTGGAACTTATGAAACTTGCATAAGATAATATACCATTACTTGTTTTTGTTCTCAGAATTGAACGGCTGTGGTATGACGAGTGGAATGCTGTCACCAGCATTTAGTACAACGTTCTCCCATGGCTTGGAAGAAGATGGGTTTCTTGATCCGGCTGATGTGCCGCACATTTTCTGTGCCCAGTTTGTACCTCAGCCTTGAATTCAGAATTAACTGAATTCTTTCCAGGATGGATGGAACAGCCATTCTCTCTGCACTGAGGGCAACCACAATCCAAATCAGCTGGGGGAACTGACCCCTATCAGCCAGACAGAAAATGCTCAGGTAGGGAAGGTTTTGTACAGTACCCCTGTGCCTTCATTCATACAGACCAACACATACTGCCACTGATGGCCTTAGACTGAAGTCAATTGAACTATTTTTCTGAAATGCAGTGCATAAGGGGTGGTAATGAACAGTGTGCAGTACATTGCCTTATTTCCCAATATACAAACTCTTTGTAGTTTGGATGATGAGTTAGAATTTTTGATCACTGTGACAAAGTTGTTAAACTTCTTTCCATCATACATTGACTCCTTCATAAAAGTTCTAAATGATTGGTTTCTATGGTCAGAAAAAGGTTCAGTTCAATATCTTGTCAATATCAATCAATCAATATTAAATATCACCTACTAGGTGTAGCCATTCATTAATTACTGCGCTTTGCCATTTCAGGAATTTAATATGCAGAATTCCCATCTGAAGGTGGACTGCCGGTACCAGAGTACTCATGTCCTCTCAGTGGGGAACAGCTGGAAGGACTGAACCAAGCTTTTGACCCTAATGCTCCATCGACAAATCTTCTGTAATGTGCTCAATTATGTCCTGACAGTCACCATTTTACTGAATTTCCAAAAACAATAAAAGATGGCAACCATGAAACAGACCCATTTTATTATGATATTATAGAAATTCCATGGTTATGTATTGAACTTGCATAAGAATATCTGAACCAGGGTACATAGAATGCATACTAATTAAACTTGATCAATCCCTGCAGAACAGTAGTTATGAGGTGCTCAACAAGTCTAAATAATGCCAAAGCCTGCCAAATTGGTGTTGCTGTAGCTTCTAATGTGTTCGGCAAATTCTTCAAATGTCTAAATGTGTCTTGGCACATGGGGGGGGGGGGGGGGGGGGGGGGGGGGGGAGCTTTTCATATCAACATTTACAAATTATTTATTTCCTAGTTATGCTGGAAGCATGCAAGATTACAGAAGACATGTAAAACATGTGTTAATCACAGATTCATAACTGTAACACACTGTTCCAATACTGCTCATCAAGACTGATATTGTTAATTGTCGCAACAAATGTGTTTTCCGAGATGTACATCTATAACAGTTTATTTAATGAAACCTGAAAATGTGGTATTTCACATCTGCAGTTATTTATATTTTACCTGTGTCATCTAACAAGCACTGTGGCCCAGATCTGGGGAAGGAGGAATGCATGTCGCGGTCATCTCCAGGTAACATAATGACTTTAAACTGTCTAAAATGACCAATCATGCATGAGTCATGGATTTTTAATTTGAGCAATATATATGGACGTAGCATGACCTGACGACAGAACTGACATAGATGTTTAGGCTTCCTTTCTTCAGATATTCCACCAGGAAACACCATGATGCGCTCAACACTTTGATTAATGCCAGAATACATAGATAAAAACAAATCACTCGGCACAATAAACAGAAATTGTCTTCCCATACGCAAAATATATAAATTCAACAACCTTTTACTACTGTACAACCCACAGTATCACAAATATGGTGTGACTTTGTGCTTTTTAAGGGCATCAGAAAAAACACTAGCAATATTTTCCCCTCTGAACTTGCCTGGTGATCTTGCATGCTAACAGAAATGGGACATAACAAATAACGCGGCAATTGACTATGATCTACCCCTTAGCTTGGATTGTTGGCCTAGTAATTTAGTTAAGAAAAACCGACAAACATTATTAGTTAATCGTTTTTCCATAGACTGTAACGTTAGGGCCTTTTCACTTAGCTGACCTACTTTCAGGCAGGTAGCTTCGTGGCCAGCAAAATAAATCACTGATTGGCTAGTCTGTAGGCAATGTGCTGACTGGTTTTGTTGTCATTCTGAGGAGCCTATCAGAAGTGGCACGTTTGTGGCGTTTTGGCACGGTATTGACTCATAGTTGTAAAAAAAGTTTGTAACTTGTAAAACAGTTTTGTACTTGAACAATGGATGGCGCACTTCTTCGAATTTCTTTCTGCGCACGCACAAATGAATTTCACAGTTGCAAAACTGCGTTACACATATACAAAACATAATCACAAAGACACATTTCTTTCATGCACGCACAAGATATTTTTACAAGTACAAAATTTACTTACACAAGCCACAGATTGTTTTATACAACTACAAAACTCTATCACAAATGACAAAATCATTTTACAGGTACAAATATTTTTTTTACGAGTACAAAATCTTTTTACAGGTACAAAATCTTTTTGGCATTGATTTGATTCCATAGAAGTGAGGGTGGGAAAAGGTAAGCGGAATTTAAAGAAAGTGAGCAAAAAAAGAAAAAAGAGAGAGAGAGATGCGGCCGACCTGAGAAAGGGTTCGGTGAGCTCTGTCTAACGCGATGGAGTGGGGTCACTTCCCCTGCCCCCCCATCTGACACACAAAGATACACAGTGAAAAGAGGCAAACACACTTTTGTCAGTCACACTCAAGTGCACTTTAATGATAGCTGCTCGTCCAAAATGGAGCCGTATTCTGCCCCTCTTGGTGCTGCTTCCTTTGTGAGCACTTCACTCTCCTGCAAGAGGCTTTTTTATTTATTATCTTTTAAAGGTCACACACATGTTTTACACACACACACACACACACACACACACACAGTTATATTCTCTAAAAATGCAAAAATGATGTAACATACCAATACACCCAATATGCCTTAAAATATGAGTCTCTACAACATAATTATTAACATAATATTTATAGTGTGTGTGTGTGTGTGTGTACATACATATGATGCATATGATTTGCAGCATGGATATGGCTGAATCGTAGTGACAGATTTGATGATGCATGCTTGTGGTGTATCCATGGAGCATTTCTGCAGCGTCAGTTCCGGGTGTCAGCCATTTTGCTTGCACAACAGCTCTCCCAGATTCAATTAATCTGTTAATCTGGCTGCTGTGCGTTCCGCAATACCGCTGCTGCAGCTGCGGCTGCTGGCACTTCTGTTCATCTGCCCTGTAGGGCTCAATGTAGATTCGAGTCTTTAACTTGCTGACATCTAGCTCATTATCAGCCTAACTGGAGTTTTTCTGCTGCATGAGTTTCATGTGTGAGCGCCTCAGACCTCTGCCTCTCCTCCCTTTAATGAACCTGCATGCAAGGCGACGGCAAAGAAATGGAGGAGTTTTAGAGGTGCCCAACCTCACAGCGGGGGGGCATTAGCAATTACGCACCCCATGTCACATCATGTTAGTTGTGATGCACGAGGCAAGTGGGCAACAGACACACACACACACACATGCACGCAAAAGCCGGAATGCACACAAACACACACACACACACACACAGCACACAAATCCCTTCTTGCATCCACTCAGGGAAGCAGAGGAGCATTTGAGCAGTGTTGCGGTTGTCCCTGCTAATTTGCTTTACACGTCAAGATGTGCCACCAAACATCATGTGTATGTTTCCTTGTCATGCCGTGTTCCCTGTCATACAAAACAACACCTTATTTCCAAGCCATCGCTACTCAGTCCTACTGGATGGAGGGAATCACTGTTCTTTCTGACAGTAATACTGCAGTGTGAGTGACAAAATCTGTTTCTTGCCAGTGCCATGGTTTCAGATCCGATTTGACAAAATACATGTTCCAACACCACTTGTCAGGAAAATGTCATGATATTGTGCTGATTTGATCCAGCATTTCTACAAAATACACTTTGACTTGCTTTGACTTTCAGCCTCCTGTAAGCAGTGATTTGTAAAGCTAACAACCCCGTAGCTCATTGAAAATCTCTGCACATCCCAACACTTGAGCGTGTCTTGTTTTTTTTTATTCATCTTTTTCTGCCGAGCACCACTTTTGATGTCTTTGCATTTAGGAAGTGCTCCACTTGCATGTCATCATGCTGATTGGCCTGCACTTCTCCAGAGCTCGGGCCAAACTTGCTGTGATATACTGACACCAGGGGACAAAGTGATGATGACCTCCTCATGAATTTGCTGGTGGGCCCATCCTCCCTCTTCACGGTCCCTTGAGGATACAAGCCAGAGTAAACACCTTCTCGCTTGGCCAACCCTCGGCTTGTGTGGAGAGGGGTGGCGAGATATGCAAAAATCATGTCCCCTGTTGCGATGTCACCGATCCAGGTGATGATAAGGTCACCTGCAGGTGATGCTGCACAGGTGACACTGTCCCTCTGTTTATTTTTCATGCATTTCTATATAAAAACACTCTACATTATTTAAAAGCACCTTCACTAAAGCCTATAGTCATGGGGCATGTGGCCAGGCCCTTGTGGCAGCTGTGTAACCCTGTGTTGCATTCTGCAAGGACAAGATGGGTCACTGTATACCAGTAACACACACACACACACACACAAACACACACACAAATCCCAGATGTCCTCTGCTGAGGCGTCCTGACTGATGCATTGTGAGTGCTCCTGCCCACAGCCCCGCCCCCTCCCAGACCTCACTGCACTGGTGTTGACAGATGCTCTCTACGCTTAGGTCATCCTCAATACGTTCCCATCTCCCTCAAAGGCATGCTCATGAATTACAACACATGCATTCACATACTATACAAATGTAGTATAAAAATTGTAGTTAATATAATATTCTGTATTGAAACTATATTGATTGCTTCACATGTCACAAACCAGTGACCAACCCTGTTGAGCACTCCATTGTCTAATCAAGTCCATGACCGTGTGACCATTTGTTTATTGGCAATCAAAGACCTTCCGCTGTCGCCATCGCAATACACATCATGTCAGCCGACAATTAATCACTGTAGCTTCCTGAGACAACATTGTTGATGCAAGGCAATGCACATCGTGAGTGAATGATGCTTAAATACTGTCACACAATGTAGCTCGGGAGGCCAGTACACCGGTAACCACCCGAAGGTGGAAACTCCGTGCTGCGTCCTCCAGACTTTCCCCATAGTCCGTAATCCGTAATGTTGTTGCAACCAACTAATAAATGTTGTCACCATTGTTCACAGCATCCTGACCGTCTCTGTCTGCACAGTTTATGTTTATGGAACACAGCAAAGTAATTTTTATTTTCTACATTATGGCACGGGGGAGCAGGGTCCACAATTTTCTGACCATGAATGGATACAAGATCTCTCCGTGGACAGATAGCTGGATCAAAGAACTAATTAGCGGACAGAAGGCCGTCAGGAAGGCGCTGAATTGCGTTTTAATTGCTGTGTGGATAAGTAAAGAAGAAAGTAAAGGCCTTGAACCTACTCTTAGATGAGTAGGCTTGAATACATATAAGAGGGTAACCTGGGCACTGTCCTGAGAAACTAAGAAGGGTAACCTTGGCTTTGCCCAGAGACTTTTTCTATTCCGATACGTGGGGAATAGATGAGTGTGTGACTGCCGATACGAGGGGCAGAGTGTTTTTTAAAGCATTTCTACAAGACACTTTCTTGAATTTGTTGAAATTTGTTGAGAGTCAAACTCACAGTTTAGTCATATTATTTTCTTTGGGTTTACCTTTATTTGTTCTGGGGTCTTTTGTATTTTCCTTTCCTTCATTTTGGGCTCATATAAAACTATGATAGCTTTGCTATCAAAGGGGGAAGAGATGTATTGTTTTAAAAATAGCTGAAATTGCTATCGACTGACTTGACTTGCTGTGACTTAACTTTATTTTTATGCAATGTTTTGGATATTTGCTGAAATTGCCATTAAGTTGATTTGACGCTTGTTTTGATGCTTTTATCTCTGTGCAAACACTGTTGATTGGATGCTTAGATTGGATGCTCAATTGATTGCTTTATTGTTCTTTTCATGTAAATGTGTTTTGCTCATGTCTTTAAGATTCAATCTCAGAAAGAATCAAATGTTTGCTTCATTTGAAACACAAGAAATGTGGGACGACCTCATTTACAATGTGTTCAGACTTGTTGACTGTTTGCCAAGTGTGCTTTCTCCAAAGTAACACTTTCACAGATTCCATTCATGACGAAAGCCAAAGGCCAACAGTAGCGATATAGATGCAACTTCAGCCCAACAGGGGGACCTCAACAGCAGTGAAGCCAGACATATAGGTGCACCAGACTGCACAGACAGTCTGTCTGCACAGTTTATGTTTATGGAACACAGCAATGTAATTTTTATTTTCTACTCAAACTATAAGTACACACCAAACACACACCAATACATATTATACACACAGGCTTTACAAATGATCATTTTGCCACAGACTGCACCCTCTCATCTGTTCAGATTATGTTAATTGGATGTTGAACATCTAATATTTAAATGTCACAATACCCCATCTGATTTGAAGTGTATGCGTATCAACTAAATTCAGTTTAGAAGTGTATGATTTAGAATAGTAGGCTAATGAGTTGAATCATGTCATAAAAATCAAATTGATTTTTATCCCATTTTATTAAAATATGATTTCTATGATCTTGGCCCTACTTATATAATCTTGCCAGCTACCACACAATCAAGCTTTATAATTGAAAAAGATTTTTCCTTCTTTTTATAATAAGAAATTGAAGGTTCCTGTAAAAATGAGGTTGAACTAATTGGATTTTACTCTTGCACTGTATTTGTTGCTAAACAATCATACTTAAAATAACAAACACCAGTTGCCCTAGCAAGTGTGCAAACCAAAGCAGTACAGAGTAAACATATAAATGCAACAAAAACAACTACAATGTCAACATCACAAGCTCTACATAATTGCAACTGTATTACCACAAATAATATGTACAATTACTTATTTTCCAGATCCCACAGTGGCTGCACTTTTTCTATTACTGTATGATGGTGAGCAAATGTGACCACTCAGACTCAGTCCACCTGGTATTTGCATGTGTGTGTGGGTGTGTGTTTATGTCTGTCACAACAGTCATTGTGCCCTTTAGTCAACTACTTCCTTTGGCTGACTCACTCGTGTATATACACACAAATACACACACACTGAAACACACAAATACACACACACAGAAACACAGGCACAGCTGGACCATTGTGTTGACGAAAAGAGGAAGTGGGTTTCAGCTGCAATCAATCACAGTTCAAATGAACACTTAGAAACGGAAAACATAGTCTTCTTCCTGTTTAAGGATGCTTCCTAATGGATATTATATTATATTATATTATATTATATTATATTATTGGGACATACATGTAGACATACAGCATACATGTAGATTGAGCCTATAGTGTGCAAACTCCCCTCATTAGCCATGGCCCCCCTCACTGCAGTTAAACTCTATATATTCCCCTTCGTTCACTGTCTTCAGTGGCTGAAGATGGTGGAAACCAATCTGAATAATGCATTTGGAAGCTAATTACTTCTGTCCTTCACCGAGTTGAAATTGCCACGAGCTGTAATAATGCAGCATATTGAGGATCAACCAATTTAATCATGGAGTAAGCACTAACCTTGCCTCTGGGTCGTGCAATCTCAGTACCAGGTTTTAAAGACACTATTAAAAATTAGGTTGACTGTTGCTTGACTGAACTTAATTAACAGAATATAGAAGAGTGGCTATGTTTGCAGTTTAAGCAGGTAATAAAATAGTGTACCTGTCGTGCACCCTGTGTTTCTCTCTAGGTCCCTAGGTCTTTTAGTATCCTGCTTAATGGTTGCGTGTTTTGATTCTGGTACTTAGCCAAACCCATTGAAGTACATGTTGTTTTGTGTGCAGCCCATTGCTTTGGCTGCAATGGGTCAGTCACCACAGGCAGAATGTCTTATTGATTGCATTTTCTCATATAGTGCTAAGGTGACTGGTTAACACCTCTTTCTCCTTTGGGAAGCTGACATCTACACAGGCAAGCTGGTATATGTGGAAGTTACCTCTACACCCAAAGAGTCTATTAAAGTTGACATCCGGGAGAGCCACGCATGGTGCATGAGTCCTGGAATCATGTTTGATGGAAGCTCTGGCCCTGTGGTCATTCTTTCTGGCCCTGACAAACTCTCTTATGAGTAATAAACCCCAACTAGTGACAGGGAGAAAAAAAAATAGAATCTGAGGCAGTTTATCCTGTGCAAGTAAATGTGTGTTCTATCATAATGAATGATTAAGAGAATCTGGTCTGTTGGGTATTTATCTAAACACTATCCACTGTTTGATATATTCTATAGAATGGGGATCAATGGGTCATTGGACATTACCTGAAGTTCAGTGTTCAATCCACACTAGGAGAGGAGTGATTTACAGGCAACCTTATTATCACAACTCCCTTAATCAGAGACTGAGTTTTAGTCTGGGGAAGAACCCATTACCTGCCAAGGCCAGATCAACGAGCATCTACACTGATGGCAAAATGCCACTATAGGTGCTCTGGCAGTGGTCTAATGCTAAATAAAAGCATATACTGAGATTTTACCAAACACTTAACAAAGTTATCATGCCATTAACCCAAAAAGCAAGATTTTGACCCAATTCTAAACCCAATTCAATTCTATTTGTTTTACAAATAAAATACAATTTAATAAATTAATTAATTATTAAGTACATACAACTCAGGAAACATTTCAATCAGGTTCCAGAGCTAATCATAGTACAGAGCCAGCCCTAGCTGAAGTCTGCAATGACTTCACCTGGCAATAGTAAATGGACTGCAATTATATAACGCATTCTTCTATGAGCACCCAAAGTGCTTTGCAATGAAAGCCATCTCTCTCCATTCACACACTGGTAGCAGAAGCTGCCATGCCCCTGGCAGTAATTTGTGGTTAAGGATCTTGCTCAAGGACACTTCACTGTGGTCAGAAAAAGTAGGGCTTGGACTAGGGGTGGGCGATATAGTCTAAAATTTATATTGCGATATATTTTGAACCATAGACGGTAGATGATATATATCACGGTATACTTTGGCATGTAACTTACAGCATAACAGTTTAATGGTTACCATAGCATAAAGTCAATATGTACAACAGTTGTTTAGTCATCGTTCGGAGGTGTTTATATTGGACTCTCAAATTCACACAGAAGTAAACTGGTAAGCTGCATTTGTGTCAGGCAGTAGCTGTTCAATTTATAGGCTCTTACAAAGTTTCGTTGTAAGAATGAAAAGGTGCTATCAATAAGGTGAAGCTACAGGTCAACATTTTTTTCACATGGTTGTGGAGACGCAATGAGCCTATCACGGTATGCCGATATGACCCAAAATCTCTATCATTGGCCAAATTCATATTGCATACGGTATATATCATCTATATTGCCCACCCCTAGCTTGGACCGACAGCCCTCTGGTTGCCAAATGTTTTCATCCCATTGGATCTGGAGTGCCACTATTGACCATGGAGTTCACAACACAAGCTTGAGCACATGATAAGTATCAAAGATTAGCATGGCACCTATCTGGTTGCTGACAGTTTGTACATGCTCATAACTAATCTTCATGACCTACAGTACTGTAAGTAATATGGTGTAGCCCAAGGCTCTTTGCTAAAGCAAAGGCTGTTACTCTCATTCTACTGTACATGCCACCTTTGGGATCAGTTAGTGAAAGATGTCTGTGATCCTCATTTATCCAGGACAAGTTTATGTATTCAGTTATTGGTAACTAGAGTTACTCTTGAAGCTTGGAAATGTGTCAACTTGACCTCAATTCAGAGTTTTATCCCTGGACTGTTAGTGTGACTGAACAACTGTCATTGCTTCCTTACACTAGATCCATATTGGAACATGAATTGATTTTAAAGTATTCTTCCAGACCTATGAAGCATGCTATAGCGACTATTTAGCAACCAATAAAGAGCAAACGTTAATGCTGTCATTGTCCAAGTGTGTAAATGGTTTTATCACACATTAGACAAAGGCATCATGAGACTGTGAAATTCCCCTCCCATTGGGGAAGAAGCCTGTTTTTGATCGGCCCTCTTACTGTATCTCAGAGTAACGGGAAGAAGTAAAAACAATGCTAGCGGTCATGCTGAGCTGAAGAGCCAAAATGAGCTCCAGATCAATATGGGTGGGCCATATTTTATTTATTTTAGTTTTTAACAGAAACATGATAAAGAAATAGGTTTGGTGAGCAGTGGACAGTAAGTGTTGTTGAACACATACTTTCCAACACTGTATCACATAAGGGACCATTATCTTTTGCCAAAGGTTGCCCAGAGAGTTTTTCTATGTGAGTAAAACATTGATGCTAATAATAATACAACAAGTAATGACTGCCCAGCACTTTGAATAATTCTTACTAATCAACACGCAAAACAAATATTAATCAGAGATCTCAAACTGTGCTAAATTACAATGTCCAAAATTGTCCTCGGAATTTATATCAGTGAAATGTGTTTAATCTTAAGGTCGGCTAAGGTAAATCATATATTTTTTTGTGTCAGTTGGTATTTGTACAAGTGTTATTACAGAAGGGTTTATTTTATTAAACAGAATATTTATCTCCTGTTACTTTATTAGGTTGCTTAAACAGGCTAATAGTGTGTCCAAGGATTAATAGATGAGTTTAGTTTGAGCTTCAGTGTTGTGTTCTCAGACAGGGTGATTGAAACATGAGTTAATAACCTGCCTTTGGAAAAAGCGAAATATACTTTAGAGAGAGTACACTTGAGTAGACACAGATGGGGGGAGGGCAAAGGAGTGAGAGGGTTAAAAGGCTCTAATCCCTGGAAGGGGTATCATTTTATTTCTGGGCCTTCACTCACCATTTTCCAATCAATCGACTCCATGCGCCCTCGGCTTTTAGCCTCCTGCAATTCATCTGTCTCTCCTCTCTCTCTCTCTTGCTCTCTCTAGGCACGTTAAAAAGTCAATGACTTTGCACATGAATTCTATCACACTCAGCTGTTTCATAGACTGCATTCCAGGATGTTTTATTTTCATGTAACCTTTTTCAAAGCTAGGGTAAAACATTTCTTATCCATTCCCTTCCAGCTACCTTTTTTTGTATAAGAAGAACTATTGAGGCCATTTAGGACATCTTTGTAATCTGTAAATGACCGGTTCACTGGATGTCTCAAAAAGACTTAGGCTTTAAAGTGTCCTTTATGAGTTGCTTTTCCTCTGACTTTCCCTTACTGGTGACTTAGCACTTTCATTTCGCCAGGAGAATAGTGCAGTCTTTGTAAAACAAGATGGAGGATCATTATGCATTTAATATCCTAATGATGTAAACAGAGAATAAATCTGTCTGGCCTGTTCTCTGTTCATTGTTTGTAGAGAAATACCTGATTTTGATTACTCATCAGCCACCTATTAAAAGGGGCCCAATGCTATTCACGCAACATTCAGTCAGTGTAGTCTCATTATCTTATTAACGGCCATTACTTTAACTTTAGAGCCTGAGCTGAAATGTTATTTTTTGAAAAGAGAGTCACATTCATTTTTTCATAGAGGATGGAACATTACCAGAAAGGGGCGATGACATTAAATTTCTTCCCTATAGATCTGTGAATGTTATATCTAAAGTACAAATTAACTTCACCTTGGTGGGAACAAATATTGATTGTAAATCAAGGAGTTGGTGTAAAATAAATGTCATTTTTAAAAGACATTTCAGAACAAACACAACAGGAATGAAAGAAAAATGAAAGAATTGGCATGTGAAACTGCAAATAGCAGCAATATTTCAGGGCTACCTTCACAACCTAATCCTGACAGCAGAGAGAATTATTGCTGTTTATCATTCACTCATGATTAACCAATTAAATATGTCTTTTATCACATGCACAAAGCAGAGGTCCTCGATTATACTACACTGTTATTTACTGGTGAACTGGTACCCTGGGAGGCCAAGTCATTTATTCAACTACACAAACAATGTCTAAACTTTATGGACCATCTGGTGCACAAATATGTGAAAATATGAATTATATTTCAAGGGAATTCGTAAGTTATTTCTGGTCTAAATGCACAGTAGGGAGGAAAGAGGACGTGGACACAACACTGAAACATTATCTCATTCAGTGTGTCTTTTCAAAAAGTATTCCTACCAGTTTACAGGGGAAAAAAAGGAAAGTGGCTCTCTTAGAGGAAAATTCAAATTCAATTAGTGTTTAATGAAGGACAAACCTGTTTCAGAGACTGCCTGGGGTACCCACCACACATTTGTTACTTAGCAGAGAGGAGAGGAAAAATACATTTCCATTTTGCTGGGTGACGTGTGACTAGTCTACTATGCTCTGTTTAGAACATGTCAAGAGCGGCATCAGGCATGGTGTTATCTCTCTATCAGGAGGGACACAGCCATGCGATGAAGCATGGTCACCACAACCCGACAGGGCCTTCCTGCAGTTTCAGCAAGGCCAGTTCGATAGATTGCCTTGGCCTTGGGAACATTGATGAAAGGTGTCCTGTCACCCCATTGCCTCGCAAGTTACCCCCAAATCACCCTGGGTTTTGCTGACGGAGGCAACACCCCTTCGCCAGCAGGTCACAGACATCAAGAGTGGGCGACTGTCACTAAACTATTTCCACTCAGTCAAGATTTGTGTTTTTCTGTGTTGAGTGACAGAGAATGATTTTTTTTCTCCTGTCATTATTTTGTTCTTTGGTTGATGTAACCTCATTTTGAAGCTCACTAACTTACGTTTTTTTTTTTTTTTTGTTCGTTCTCTCCCATCCTCCTTTCCACACTGCCCTCATCCATGAAGTCAAATATAGTTGCGTTGTCATGGAAGCACAATTTCAGACACACTGCCAGTGGCCTCTCAAAGGCCCTTTCCCCAAATTGGTACCCAAGAATGGGTGCAATCAATACACAATGATTGGTTACAGTACAGGAGCCAGCGGTGTTGACGTATCCTGGGAAGACATGGATGTTTCCCTCCAAATACAGCCAGAGTGGTTCTAAAAGCCCTCACAGTGGACAATTACCATGGTTACGCCTAGCCCTACAGAGTCATCACACTGATTGAATCCACAATCATCAACTATTGGGGCACACAGCCGTCATCACGCAACCCAGCAGTAAAAAAAAAAAAAAAGACCACAATTTATCACACCTCTGTCTGCCGTTTCATTTCTATTAAATTGTCTGTGTCTAAATCAATCACTGTGTAAGGCTCCACACAGCGACATCAGCATGTATTATGGCAGCAGCTGGGTGAGTTCTGGCTTCCATTTATCAGGGCTGGTTACCAACAGATGCAATTTGTGCCCACTTAGTCAAATGATGATACATCGGCCAGCCTGCGCTGCCTCCTCCCCCCTAAATACGGAAAAGGAAAACATGTCACAGGTGAAGTATGGAGGTGAGGTTCAAGCGCTTTATCCTCAAATGCTCTGTGTTGTAGCCATTGGTCTTTTGGCTGAACATGAGGCTGTGTTTTTCACACTGAAACATTTTTTAGTTAGTCAGTCGCAGAGAGGACTGGTAACACTCCTCGATAAGTTGTTTACTCCACACTCTCAATGTCTGTTGCTATAAAGCTGTCTGGATTTCAGACCACGACTGCGACACTGAACAGTCAAAGTTCCACACTTGGTGCGATTACTCAAGCCACATGTGCGTCTAAAAAGCACACATCGGAGGGTAATCAAACTGTGTGGTTATCCTATTAAAAGCAAACCTTCCCATATGGACTGTCTTATTTTAAGTGGGTTGCCACTAAAGCTGCTTTGTTGGAGCCTCTTGTCTTGGGCCAGTAAGCATCAGTTATTTGGCTTTTCAGACTGGTTTCAAAGCATGCCCAACAGTACTTTCAAGTGGTTTTCATAAGCAATATACCGTTTTTGTTACAATTTGGAAAATATACACATTTTAGTCCACCACAAACACACACACATAAATGCACATGCACAGGCACACACAAACACACACACACACACAGTAGTTTATGTGTGGGCAGTGAAAGATGAGAACAAAGCAGCTGTGCGTGAGCAAAACCCTTTTACCAGAAAGGACATCAGGTTTGTGTGTGAGATGTTAGCAAATAGAACATAATAAAAGGCCATTGGGTAATCCCACAGCCCTCAGGGAAGCCAGAGATATTAGGAGAAAACCTGGCCTCTCTTCACTGCTGTGTGTGCTGTGGTATACACATTCTGCATCTCATTTGATCTACTGCAAATACAGTCACACAAAATACAGTTAGGCTAGAGATAGGATTATGTCTGGGGTTAGGACAGTATTCAAAAGTGCACATGCTCAAATGCATGGTTGTTATGTTGTATTGCTGATAACAAGACCTATCTGATACAAAGTGTTGCTAGAAAATCCCCAGAGGAAACATTGAATCACCTCTCTGCCTTCTAAAACAGGACAGGAATCTGGGAGAGGGATTTTTTTCCGCCTTTGCTAGAGTTGTGACCAGCCACACTGCCTATGGTAAAGACCCTCATTTTTCTAGCCACATTTCTCCCCCGCATTCTGTGTTTAAGTCCCGTAGTCCCCAAGGCCAAAAATATCACAGGCAAAACCTGAATGAACAGCTTGACCATTGTGCCCTACCACAAAGATGGCAATTTATCACATTCCCAGCCACCCTGTTGTTATTTGTTCTTTCTCTTTCTCTCCCTCTCTCTCTCCTTCATGCTATCAGTGCCTTTCTTCCTTGCTCAACGGTCAGATTTCTGACAAAGCCATTGTAACTCTCACAATAGCAAATCAATCCTTATCTAAATAAAAATAAAAAATGTGGTGGAAATGATGCCAAATTAATGCCATTTTCTCTCACTCCTTTTACATAAAGTATAAAGCTTAATCAACATAAAGTAGAGAACACAAGCAAACACACACACACACACACACACACACACAAATACCTTGTTACAATTTTAGCTAACTACTGTTGGCCCGTAAAGCTCGCGCAGGTGACCTCAGACACCGACACTGCCCACCTTCCGGTGACACTCAGATAGATCACTCACTTTGAGGCAGCGCGGAGTCATGCTGGCAGCGATGGCAGCAATTCAGCGCTCATGTGGATTAATTAATTAGCCCGGAAATGTTAACAAGGTCATGCCAGCCCTGCACCAGAAAATGTTAATAAGGTCAGGGTCTGTCATCCAAATACTTACTGTCGATGCCGCGCTCTACAGGGATGGGGCTTGTTATTTGGGCTATGCCGAACAGCCAATTACAGGCATCAGATTGAAACAAGGGGGAGGGAAAGCCAGCCTAGGCTTTTGAGTGTGCGCCCCCACAAACAGCAGGAAAGTTGGAAAGAAAGTCAAGTGATGAGGACTCTGGTTCAGGAGTTCAGAGAAATGTCTGCCAGTATCTTACTGCCAGCAGAGCTGATGCTAACTGTGCGCATTTGCTTGCTGATTTTCCAAAGCCTTAGTTCATTAAGCGGCGACTTTTATGGCTCTTATTTGATTAATTGTCACATTTGTGAAATATATTTGGCAAAACTGCGCTCCAAATATGCTCATGTGTGAATATTTATCCCACTAGCTTGTCTCTTTAAGCACTGAGCAACCTCAGCAGAATCTAGGCATTGTGGAGACAAAGAGCTTTTCAGTTTCCGACCGAGAAAAGAAAAGGGGAAAAAAGGAGTCAAAAAAAGAAAGACACACAAGTCTGAGGCCCAGTGTGTCGGGAGAGCGTTGAGTCGTCCAAAAGTTAGTGGGACTGGAGGGCGTGTTCCAGCACATGCATACTTTAGGGTTCATTGGGCACACACGGGACCCCAGTGGTACTTTGCTTTCACTGTGTGTGAGTGTGTGTGTGGGTGTGTGAGAGAGTGTGTGTGAGTTTGTGCTAATGCCGGAGCGTGAGAGGGGCTGTGTCTCATTACTTGCGTATGTCTGCACACACACTCTCAAATACAGACACCACCTGTATTTTCTATTAGACACACACACACACACACACCTCTTTTGTGTTTCATATATGTACATGTGCACATTAAACTCACACACACACACACACACACACACACACACACAGACCTCAGTAATGTAACGCACACCCAGAGGAGTCAAGAGCTTTGTAAATGAGTGGAGTGGGGGTGTACGACCTCTGAGGAAACATCTGTCCTCTGCACGTGTGGCCAGCAGCAAAGCTCACACCCCGCAGACCCAGTTTAAAAGTCAAAGCCACCCGTTGAGAGCACGCTAACTACAACCATCCACCGAACCCCCCAAACACACACCCCCACACACGACCAACGGAAGCACACGTTCCCCTCAAACGTGTCAATACAGAGTCAGGGGGCCAGGTTGAAGCGAGAAGCACCGGGGGTGGGTGTCATCAGGAAAATCAGAAAGAGCAGTGAGGTTTACTCAAGGACACCGTGCACACACACACACACACACACTTGGACGGCCAGTCTGCTCTCTGGCTGCCGGTGGTGGGGCGTGTTTTGGGGGGAGGGCAGCACTTAGCCACAAGGCTGACTCATTCCTCAGTGTGATAGCCGCTGTGTGCCGGGAGGCGTTCACTGTCACTGTTTTATCAGGCCAGCTGTCCCCATTGTTCTTAGGGACAGAGATAGAGGCTCAGCCATGCCTACCGGTGCTGCTGACTATGATGAAGAGCAGAGCCGAGCCGAGCTCCTCCACAAACCCCACTCTCTATGAAACCATTCATCCTCCGCGCCTTCCGAAAGGCAGAATTAGGTAGAGCCGTGGAAGGATCTGGGGGTAATTACAGTTTGGCTAACACACTAGAACAGATTAAGGATAAATGAACGGACTTTGCTTCCAAATTCATGGGGTGCCCAGTACATGTAGAAAGGTTAGTGTGAGTCCGGGGGTAATTTCAGGTCAATGTCTGCATACAGTGAGGAATAAAACACATTTTTGTTCCTAGAAAGTCTAGTAGACAAGTATAGCCAACAGTCAAGTTATTGAACCGCAGTAGGTGTTGCAAATCAGTTTAGAGACCTGCCATAGGTGTTGTAAAAAGTTCAGTATACTGACCTGCTGTATAGGTATACAGTTAGTGAGGTTAATGACTTCCCATATACAAACAACGACAAACCAATTGGCAACATGATGGGGTGGAGTTAATCCGCGTCCTCTACCAACTTTATTGTCGATTGGTTGGCTGTGGATTGGTGTGTTTAGGTTTGAGTGTTCGTTTGAGTATTACAGCACGTGTTGATGTTTGAGACCGGGGATTTTAATAGTGTATTCAGGGGGCAGAAAGTTAGCCGATCAAGGTGAAATGCCTACAATTTGAGATAAAAATAAAATTGCGCTAAAATCCTGTAACATCTCATAGAGCACCTTTAAGGTCCTGCTGTATAGGTGTTGCATTAAGCTCAGGTAAAGAACCTTCCATAGGTGTTGCATATACTCACTTCTCTCTTGTGTTTCCCTGTTCACATCATCTTGATGTCAACTCAGCCAAATGAAAGATAAACAACATCAGTGCAGTATGTTATTTTGTTTCTCTGTTTTTCTGAGGTTACATTTTCGGTCAGTGAACTGAGGTGAATTGTTCTGAAAGAACATGTCAGATGGCTGGTTAGCTATGAGCACCACAGCATTGTGCTGAGAAGAGGAGGAAATGTCAACAGGAGGAGGGGAAGGAAGACGTGAACAGAAAAAGGAAAGGGAGAGAGGTTGGAGGTGCAGTGAGGAGGAAGAGGGGTGGAGTGCGGTACCAGAGGTATTGGATAGAGAGGAGAGGGCCCGGAGAAAGCAAGAGGAATGGGGGGATTAGAAGACACCTGGGGTAGAGGGAAGTTAGTGGAGAAGGGGTGGAAAAAATGGAGAGAAGAGAGGAGGGAGATCAAATAGAAAATGAATGAGTGAGAGAGAGACAGACAGAGGAGAGAGAGAGATTCATGTAGAGAAAGAGAGAGAGAGAGAGAGGAGCGGTGGTATTGGCAGCAAGATTTTCTCCTCATGGGGAGAATCCATCACCTGCGAGCTAAAAAGTGCAACGTGGACGAGATTATTTTTATGCACATCAATAAGGGCTGAAAACGTTGCGAATGATTTTCTGTTTGTTTTGTTCGGCTGGCTCGACCACAGCTGCGCGGCTGGATGTTAAATTTAAACCAGACCTTTCCCGTGTTTAAAGAGCCCTCATCAGGGGACCTCAGATCCCAGCCACCTTTAATAAAATGTCACCATCTAAATGGGTTTAATGGAGGCAGGGGCGGAGTGGGAAAATAAAATCCATGGGGAATACTCTGTCCGCACTGGCCCAGAGTTGGAGGACCAGTGTGACAAGACTTAGACACACTCGCCATTTTTGCATTCCTACACTCCAATAGGAACACGAGATTAATGTCTTAGTTGTTGACAGTAGTTTGTTGGGGATCTGATTTCAAGCCCCTCAAGCCTCAGACAAAACAGTGCAGTTTCTTTTTCATAAACATTAAAGGGCATATTTACATGTATCAAGATAGATTTACAGACGTATAATATTTGATGTGTTTCTTATATTCTTAATTGCGTTAGCACAGCAATGGGTTAAAAATACCTCCACACACACTAGAACCTAAAGCGTATCTCTGTTTTGAGGACAGGTTCATTTTTGGAGTACACTCTATACCTAGAGGCAGTCCTTAAAAGGCATCTAATTTCATTTATTTTACTAAATAAAAATGATGGTGCATATTCATCCAGTTTAGCTTTTCACATACTGCCAGGAGAAGTGGTGATTCAGATCATTTCTCAAAGAACATATAGAATGTTACATTTCCCTCTCTCTCCATCTCGTGCACACGCTCTTCTCCTTTCCTGGATTAACAAATCTGTGCAAATCAGTCTTTTCACACCTCTCGGCCAAAATGGGCAAACACATCCTCAATTGCTATCCTGTAATTAAGGCAATCAAACACTCATTGAAAATTTGTCAGCCAAGCGTGTCTGGGAATGTGAAATGTTTGCCCACCATGATGGAAATGGTAAATTATTTTAGGCTGTAATGAGTTGCTCAATCATGGCACTTTCAGTAGTTTTCAAAATAAAAACATAAAAAGTAAATGTATTTAAGAAAATAAATAAATAACACACGTGACACAGAGGCAGATAAAGAATGCTCAACACAGGATGAACATTGCTCTTTTTCAGATACTGGAAAATTAATTAAACATAAAATGGCTGCAAAAGAGAAAAAAAGTTCTGCTTCCTGTCCCTTTTTCTCTCGTCTCCTTGGAAGACATTTGGATGTCTTGGAGCATGAAATTAAACATCGGGGACATCCCTTATTGAATATCTTCCCGTACTCTGGGCCTAACGTTCAGGGCCAGAGAAACGGCTGAAGAAAAGGATTAACAACCACAATAAGTTACACTCTCTGGGAGGCCGCCGGGCTCTGGTGGAACGGACCAGTGAAAACGATCCCTAAAAAAATAAGATGCTCACAGGCTGAACATAACTCAAGTCAAAGTCTGGGACCTTATGCAGTTATGCTGCAGTGCTGTGTTTCTGCGGAGTAACATAGTGACACAACAACACTATGTTGCAGTCCAATTAAATCAACACTGATGAGCATATTCAGAAGAGTGTGAAATGCAATTACTTTGGCTTGTTCAGTCTGACCCAAAAAACATTGATTGTTTATACACGGCTCCCCAGGAAAAGAGAAAATGCTGAGTTTTGTTAGCCTTTGTTGTAGTCGACAGGTTTTTGGACTTATTTAATAATGTACTTATTTATTTATTTTGGGGTTGGTTGGGGACAGAAAGGCCTCTGGGCATAATTTTCTAAAACAATAAATGTAAACAATTAAATGGCTAAATTGAAAAGTATAATTTTATTTTAATAAAAGTAAAAATGAAGTTGCTGATAATTCCCTGTTGAACAACCATAATAGGAGTGAAGCCGTTCAATGTTTCCCTCATAAACCCACTGCCACATCATAATATAATGTGTGTGTGTGTTTGTGTGTGTGTAGAGGAAAGAAAAGACTGCACGAGGGTGGGATTCTGGGGTTAGACTGGGGCCTCTATTTTTGTTTAAAATACAAACACAGCCCTAAATATGTATGGCAATAGGACTACGAGGGCCTCCGACATATCATTTGATGGGGAAGAAAAACATTATCCATGTGTTTTTGGTTAAGCCATCCCCCCTCCTCTCTCTCTCTTTCTCTCTCTCTCTCTCTCTCTGAGCGTTGTGTTTAGACTGTTATTAATGCATGGAACATATACCGCAGGAATTCCCAGTCATACATCATGAACTTCCTGACTGGACTGGTGACCAGAATACACCCACACACACACACACACACACACACACACACACACACACACA
>JAGFZM010002146.1:61810-91492 GCA_017657215.1 Limnothrissa miodon | reverse complement strand
CACACACACACACACACACACACACACACACACACACACACATTCCTCCCCCTCCTCATGTGATTAGTGGGGGGCACCGGGGGGCTGAACCTGAGGTGACGGGGGTCTGAAAGTCAGTCTTCCCAGACATAAAGCCTTACCTATCCCAGGTCAGGCCCGGGTCTGTCCCACAGTACATCTGTCAGCACCTGCACTGGCGTGGGCCCAACAGAGGGGGGGAGGGGGCGCTACTCTCCACCATTGGCGTGTTTACTTTCCCTCCCAGTGCCCCTCCCAAACACAATGGCCCAGTGGCCCAGTTCTGCCCTCCCTAAGAGTAGACATAGGCCACCTCACACAGCACTACTGACACCTTGCCACACATGGCCCTGGAAAATAAACATATCTATCACTGCCACTTTCTCTGGGCGCTTCACTTTTGCTATTACTGTCAAGCATTCAATATCTCACTGCTTGTTTTTTTGCTGTCAGCACCAAGGGATGAAAATGCATATTACACATTTATCCCCCTCTTTTCTCACATTTACCCCCCTCTTTTCTTCATCTCAAAAATCTCTCAATGCACTCATCCATCTTATCCAAGATTTTTTTGTCAATCTTTCGGCTATATGTTTTTTATCTCTCTGCTTTGGGGTTTTATGGGCTGTGACAGATATATCACAGTCACTTTCATGAAAAACACCTGGGCGCCATCCAGAATGCCAATTAGGTTTGCCCGGGAGGAGCCAGCGCGTCCTTTTGAGACTAAGGTCATGCCAGCCAGCTCCATGGGAGCCCTCATCAGAATGCGCCATGCCCCCATCATCTTACTTAACCTTCATTTCAAATTCAAAAAATGCCAGCATGCCATGGCAGGCTCCCAAACAGAGGTGATACACTCTTTTTTACTCTCATTTTTCCCCCTGCGAGGACCCCTTGACAAATGCAGTGATGCTCAGATTCAGAGTAGAGACTGATTTTTGTTTCTTGATGCTTTGGTGAGGCCTATCAGGATAAAGTTCATTGGTTGGAATGAAGGAGGGGAACAGACAGGCAAAGCAGTGTTTCGCATTCTTGTGAGTAAACAAAACTCCGACCATGGCGATATTTGCACTGCGAGGATATTCATTTACACCCTTTGCGGCAGACAAATATTTACAGGGGAGAATATGTTCACTAACATTGCGCATATCACACACTCAGTGTACACTATGGCTTTGGCACACAGTGTGAAGGAATTTAACTAAAGCAATGTGGAAAGAAAAAAGAACACACACACACACACACGCATATACACACAAAGAGACAAGAAAAAGAACTTTTAAAGAGCATTACTCATGATGAATTCTCCATTCTATTAGAAAGCCATTTGCCATGTTCACTGGTCTGATTCTAATTTGGGGAGAGGCTGAGAAAGCGAGACCTATGAGGCTTAATCAGCCTGAGTTAATACAGGTTATGTCTGCCAAGAAAGGTTCAGAATAGTAATATGGGAAACGGGGAGCGGTCACTCAAGAAGTCACGTGTGGATGTCAGTGAGGAATGAATGGGACAAGTGAGACAGTACTGTACGCTTGTGTCTATGATTGTAACTGTATGTGTGTGTGTGTGTGTGTGTGAGAGAGAGAGAGTTTGTGTGTGTGTGTGTGTGTGTGTGTGTGTTTGCATGTCTGCATATTGTAATGTCTATGACAATGAGATTGATGACATGGATGAAGTATAAACAATAGCAGGTTAATATGTGCATATTCTGATGTGAGTGACCTGATTTACAAGTTCCTATGCGTGCATGTTTGAATGTGTGTTTGCTTGTGTGTGTGTGTGTGTGTGCTTCAGTGTGTGTGTGTGTTCAGTGTAGTGTGGTGGGATGGGGTGTGTGTGTGTGTGGGGGGGGGGGGGGGGGGGTTGGGGGGGGGGGTTTTTTTTTTTTTTTGTCGGGGGTGTGGGGGGGGGGGGGGGGGGGGGGGGGGGGGGGGGCACTATGAGAGCATATCTTTGCTCTTTGCCCTCTTCCTGAAAGGAGACCCAGAGGGTGCAGGTGCTGATCACTGGAGCTTAACCTCAATGGCAGGAGAAGGAAAAGGAGGTAAAATCAACCTGAAATGAGATGACGGCATTCCATTCTCCTCTTTCCTGGCAGCGCCACATTCTGTCTGGAAAAGCAATCATTCCATTCCACAACGCACACACACACACACACACACGCACGGGCGCACACACACACAGAAAAACCACACTTTCCGTCTGCATTTACCGTACAGCTTTCAAAAATATCTAATTATAATGCGGTAGTTATATCCATCATATATGATGGTAAAAGGTTGCAGAAGATAATAGAGGCTGTTTGCTGCTGTGTTGTTTACTGTTGTTTACTGTAATAACTCTTGCCACCTTTGCACTCACGCAAGGGGAATGGCCGTAAATCGGGACTGTGGGCACTAACTGGTGTCACTGGTAATTCTTTTTAACACTGCCTAGTGATTACTCCAGTGTCTTGGGAACCTGACTACACACACACACACACACACAGAGAGAGAGAGAGAAAGAGAAAGGGAGAGAGAGAGACTCTTGTTAAAGATCGTTTAGAGATGAAAGAACACCAAATATAATGTGCTTTGGGGAGAAGGAAATATGGGGGTGGGCATGATGAAAGAAAATCCCAGGAAGCAGTCTTTTTCTTTTTCTGTTCTTTGAGCTGTGATATTAAGGTCCTGCATGACTTAGAGAATCAGCTAAGGTCATTAAATCTCCATGTACACGCCACACTGACAGCCCTGCCCTGCAGCAGTCCAACACCAGCAGCAATAGCTTGCAACATCTATCCATCTGTACAGAGAGCTGACAGCATGAGAAGCATGGCCGTGAGCTGCGATAGGATGATGCCACCCATGTCAGCATATGTAAACATAACAGTAAGAGAGTGACACCATGACAGCGTGCCCGGAGCCACGTCAGTGACATCATCATGATTTCACACCCCGGTGTCCCCGAAGATGACGCACTGCTGAGCTGAGTCGATCATGTCCATGATGTTCTATTGCAACACCATTATCTCCTGTTCTTGTCAATAATTCTGCCATTAGGTGGAATGAATTTCCCTTTATTCCTGGTATGGATCGATGCTCAGCATGTGGGTGGCTGTGACCATGTTATTATAGAAGATAGACTGGTCATCTGCTGATGGCAAGCTGAGGCCATGGACACTGACCATGGTTTCAAAGGCCACTAAACCACACACACACACACACACACACACACACACACACACAACACACACACACACATTTTTCACACTTCTCATCAAATTTACCTCCTATGCATGCTCATATGCATCATCAGAGCCAAGGCTACTGAGGGCAAAAGCACAGATCAGCTGACCTGCAGAATGTTGTAAACAAGTGTGGATAATGATTGAGGGAAAAAATAGAAAGAAGAGAGAGAGAGAGAGAGAGAGAGAGAGAGAGCATGAAACTGCAAGAGAAAGTGTTTGACTTCTTCTGTGTTTTTCCCATTGACCTTCGGCAGCTGGATCTAGTCGATGCATCTCTGGCTCCTGGGTCATGACGCTGACTCCTCAGGGCATAGAGTAAGCACTGATCACTGAGCGGCGGCCTCCGACACACCATGGTTCAACCACACACCATCCCAAGGGCTCGGGGGCCTCTGCACATGGCTCCTCCTGGACCTTGGGGAAAGGAGAGGGAGATGAACCCAGAGTCAACAGCTAGAAAAGAGACAGCAGGCAAATATGATGATGCATGTGCATATGATGAGATTCTACAAGCTCAGAATTAGAATTAGAATCGCAGTTAGTCTAAAATGCTCTTCACTTGATGCTCACATCTTAAACAATGACAACACAATCAGAAATTGCAATTTGGAATACTGGTTCTCCTGTTATTTTAGGTTGTTCCAAACATTATTATAACCATAATTATACATAGGGAACATGAAAAATATAATACATTAAAATGGAATTACATTATGTACCCAAAACTCTGATTGTGCTCCCAGCTGTCTGTTTGCCATTCTCTATCCTGAAGTGTTCTATGTCCCATGTGTCTGATGAATAATAACACAGTCTAGGTCAGCCTGTAAGCTTCTTATGAAAACACTTCTTTTGAAAACCTTCTTACCAGATCAAATCAGAAGGTGTCACTTAATGCTCAGTAATTGCTCAGTATGTAATGTGGTAATGGAGTTTAAATTATTCATGTGCTCTTTGGTTCATTTTAATGGGATTTGGCTGCCACTTAGTTCTTTGCCAGTAATCTCTGGGCATTGAAGACACCGTCAGGGTTTTGTGATACTGACTCTCCTAGACTCTAAACAGCCATCAAAACTGTAGCAGAGCCTTTATTAATGTTTGCACAAAGTTACAAAATGCCCTGTTCCCCAACGAATGATATGATATTTGGAGACATTATTCAGACTGTTGCTAACGAGACCTTTTTCAATCTTTCATTTATGTAATGGCTTTTTTCATTTTATTCATTTATTTGTTTGGCTGAATTGATTGTTTTGTTTTGGATAAAAAATGTGCTGGAATGAAACATGAAGTGAATCTAGCCTGCAATTCAGGTATTTCAATATTAGCTCTTTTATATTACCTCCCATATTGTCTGCATCAGCACTGGAAATCTTCCCCTCTCAGAGTTTATGCTTGCAAGTCCCTTTGCCATGGACTCATTCTGGCTAGTGAACAAGTGCAAAGGCAGGCTGGTTTGCTGCTGGGAAGCATCAGAAATCAAATAATTCTCAATGATCCAGTTCAAGAAGCCATTTTCTGTTGGTTAAAAAAACTGCATTACTCGGAACCGGAATGAAGAAAAAACAACAAAGAACGAGAGACACAAACAAACAAACAATTCTCTCTAAGATAGAAGTAGGGTTCAGCTAGACCTGAAGTGTGAGGAGAGAGGGAAGGGAGTGGGAGCATGCCAGAGAGGGAGGAGTGGAATCAATCAACAGTGGACCAGGGCTTTGTGGGGCCGCTAATGCGGTACATCTGCGCACTGGCCTTTCGCTGGCCTAAATTGTATCTCCCGAGTCTACTTAAATTGCTCAGCTGCTACAACGAAAATAAAGAAGGGGCCAATTTTCCACCAAGGATAGTTTCCAGAAATAACACAATACAAGGCAAAGCAGGCTTCAGCCGAGGGGAGGGGGAGGAGGGAGGAGGGGTGGTGACTGGTCCATGGAGGGGAGGTGACTGCTTGGCATTGCAGATGTGGGTTTCAGAGAGGCTGGCACCGACAAATCAAAGCTGTTTTTAAGGCTCCTCTTTAAGGCTCCCCATATATGGTTGTGGAACTAACATTACTGTTGGAATTCCCTCCTCCTATCCCTTTCTCTCTCTTTCTCTTTCTCTCTGTCCTTCTTCCCCCTAACTCACTTTTTAGTCATTTTTCCCAACAAATTTGTAAAAAAAACTCAACTGTTAAAACTCCTCTTGACGCAGGCCCCTTGAAGCTCCCTAACTGTTGGTGGCATTTGCTTCATCTTGCTTGAGCGACTTTTTTTTTTTAACTCTTTAATCACTTGAAAACTCCTTTGGCTTGGCATCACGGAGGGCCTTCTGCCTTCATAATCATATTCCCATTCTAAGCGCGTGCCCTCTGAGTCTGTGACAGATGACTGCAACAAAGAGACTTTAGATAACTCGGGCCTTTATTGTCACACTGAACAAATGCCAGTCATGGCTCTTTGATGATGTAGTGGGATGTAACCTGAGACAGCTCCCCCAGTGGACTGTGGGTAAAACAGCAACTTTGTTTTTAGTAAAACTAACATTTACAGTGTTCCTTTTTGCCCCCCACCTCCCTTCTTTCTCTTTTCTGACGCCATTTTGACATTTTCTGTGCCAGAGCCTGGCTTCTCTCTCTCTTAACCTAGCCAGACAGGGCATGATAGCCTGCCTGATTGCCTGATTCTCTTTCAAGCTCTTGCTCAGAAAACACGTGATGGCTGCACTCAATGTGATCAGCAGGAGGGAAGTGATTTTAATGTCGGAGTTGAAGACATGCAGAAAGATGGGTCCCCATCTAAAGAATATTCAGAGAGTCAAAATGATGAATCTCTTATTTGTATATATATTTGCTTCTCCATCTCTTTTTCCCACCACTTTTCACGTTCTCTCTCTTTTTCTCTCCCTCTCTCTTTCTCTGTGTCAAAAATGGGCCAGTCAGTCTTTTCAATTTCCTTGCTGTCACTTTTGTCCTGAAATCCTCGAGACCAATAACCTTGTCAAGGCACAAGCATGAGGGATATTTTTTATAAGCAGCTGCAGCCAGTGAAAGTAGAATGTGCTGTTCCACCTTTGACACACACAAAAGCACATTTATGTGCATGCATACGTGCACACGCACACACACACAGTAAGACACACACTCCTACAGGTGCAGAATTGTAGCTTTCGATCGAGCAGTAAACAGATAAGACCCTTGACAATGTAATCTGCTAATTCATCTCCATCCAGCCCTAGGGGTCATAACAGGAATTCCTTGAGCTCCACTTGCAGATGGAGATGAAGAGTTTCTCCTTCGCTCTGTCAGTGTTTTCCAGGGATGGATGTGTTGCTGTGCCGAGGAGTGCTGTGGTGTGCAGTGAAGTGGAATGCTGCAGGTGCTGCTCAATAGCACATCCAGCCACCCCCACCCCCACCCCAGCCTCTCTCAAGGCCTCTGCCCAGTAACAGGGACACTTTGGACATAATCATTCTCTAAAGACTTGGAGTGAAAGATGAGCTCACTGAAATACAAAAGACTCACAGACTGTGTATGTTACAGTGTGTGTGTGTGTGTGTGTGTGTGTCTGTGTGCTGAAACAAAACAAACGCTGCACAGCATGCAAAACATTATTTTTCAAGGTGCTGAATAGTATCAAGGTGCACAATTTTATTCCATATAGGCAGTATATAAGGCAATGATCTTCTTGCTGATCTTCTGCTTTCTGACAAACTGTAAATTATCTTTCTTTAGTATGCATGTAAGTGTATCTGAGACAGCTGGACAAGGAAAGGCCTGGAATATTTTATTCCAAACAGTCGTATAGCTAAGAAGTACTTGTGTTTCTGGCAAACTGTACATTCTTTTTGTTCATTATGCATGTAAATGTGTCTGTCTTTATTTGCACTACACTCTCGTAGCCACAGGCACTAGCATTGCTGCTGTTCAGTGGAGGGGTGATGAGCACTGTCTTCAAAATGGGGCCACACAACATGCTTTTGAGTAAATCTCCTTGTCTCATGCATGGCAGGAAGGCGTAGACATGATCACAGCAAATTAGCAATGGAGTGCAATCTTTTGTGACTCGTGTGCGGATAGCAGGGTGACAAGGCTCTGATAATACTGTGTGTCAGTCACATTTGGGCTGGGAAGACATCGCATGTCAGCCAGTCAGTCAGGCTGAGGAGTGAGAACAGCTCTCTCTCTCTCTCTGTCTGTCTCTCTAGAGAGAATCAATAACACAACTCGCTATTATCACTTGTTTGTGTGTTCCTCCCTGCCACCCTCCCACTTTTTCTTGCTAGCACCCCACTCTCTCTCTCTCTCTCTCTCACTGCATCTTATCATAACAACACAACCATGATAAAAAGCTCTGTCACATCGATGCAGCCACATTCGGTAGGCAGAGGGAAAGGAAGCTCAGAGAACAGTGCCTTCATTTACAGTAGCCCTTGCAGCAGCAATGCCATTCCTCCACACAAAACAAAGATTTTCTGCCATTGCGCCCTTTTGATGAGACCCCATCGACTTTGTGTTTACAGCACAAAGTTCCCCCAAATCTCCCCCAGAACTAACATAATCAAGAGATTGTAATTGTGCACTGGGGCCATGACTGGCACATTCTCTGCAGTCTGATCAGGACGAATTCCCCTCAGGGGAGGATGGGAGGAACGGATTGAAGAAGAGATACAGTACTCCCACCTTAAGCCTCCCTATCCTTTCACCCAAATTCTGCCTTTTTCAAAAAAGATAAAAAAAGAAAGACTCTCAAAAACTCCCCTTTGGCGTGAAGCCTTTATTCCATATATGGCCAGGGGTAAATGTTAACCTTGCCTTTGTGGATGAGGTCATTATGGTCAGAGGGCAGTTTAAAACACCAGACACGATGAGACACAAACACAGAGGAAACACAGGCTCAGAAGATACAAATCTACTCCAGCACCCAAACTAGAGCTGTCAAAGGGCTTTGGAGATGTGAATGGCTCCCTGAATGAAGATGAATGTGTGTGTGTGTGTGTGTGTGTGTGTGTGTGCATGTGTGTGTGTGGATAGAGATACACACTGCTCAATTAAAAGCACATTTTCAGGCTCCTCAGCCTTACCCTCCACCCCTTCCCCCTAGCTTCATCCATCCAGTGCAGATGAACCTAAATGCGTATGTTCACTGCAAGATATATCCATTTTTTTTTTTTACAGCAATGCAGCATTACAATTCCTGTTTGAAATTCATAAAGAGCATTCATACACATTCCATCTGACCAAACAAAGCTATCATTTATGGCATAGAATTTCTTTCAGCCGGACATCTGGCCATGATTTATCATCATATTGCTATTATTATTTACACCTCACTCTCGCTCCCTCTCACTTTTCTCGTTGCAAAATACTGGCATATGAGCATCAGATATTTTTATATATATATTTTTTTTTTATCAAAAACAAATATGAGATGCTATTGAGAGTGCAAATGTATGGGGAATGGAGATAGGAATTCAGAGAGAGCATTTTAATGTAAAATGTCACCAATTTCCCAGCCCTAATGGAGGTTCATCTATATCAATGAGTCTCACTTTTTCCCAGAGATTAGAGAGGTTTGCTGGGATGCCATGGGAATCTTGATTGGAGGGTGACCTTCCGCAGATTCATTTTCCCTGGGAAATATATGTCTGGAAGGGCCATAGACAGCACAGCTTTTTCCCACAAACTTCAAGCTAAAAAAAAAAAAAGCCTGGTGAAATATATTTGGCCTTTGTTGATATTGGCTGCATGAGCGTTCTTTCTGCAAGCTTGACCAGTCCTCCTGAACTTGACAGTTTTAATAGTAGAGCACGCTACATTAAAAAAGAGAGAGAAAGTAAGAAGCATTAAAAATATTCTTACACAAACATGACAGTCAGTGGGTGGGGAAGGCACGCAGACAGTGTGCTTGCCAGTGCCCCTGTGCATGGCCCATAATGGAGGTGAGGAATTTCACCTTTGGATCACCTCCAGCTTGTCCACTCGCTCATGCTGGTTTGTTTAAGATTCTGTCCAGATCCTTAAATCTGTCATGGACTTTAGGACCCTCATTCCTCTTCATTCAAACTGATTGATCAGTTTGGAGTACCCTATCCTTGTGAGGGCCCAGTCGGTGAGTGTCAGGAGCTTATGGGCAGTTTATGGGGAGATGATTCACGCTGGAGTATGTTATTGTTGGAGAACCCTACAGTTCTTGTCCCCCTGAGAGTCTGTTCATATGTAGGTCACTGTTTAATGACTGTGTGTATGCGTGTACTCAGCCTGTATGTATAAGTCAACTGAATGGAGACCCTCTGTATTGTAAGATTACAGTATGATAATCTTTGCAAAGTGTAAATCCATTAATTTCCAGAGATTACATTTTTCTCCACCTAAGCCTGCTACTGTGTGTTGGCGTCATGCATATATAACCTGACTTTCGTTATATGTGTGCATGGCTAGAGAAAAGGTGCAGATTTTGGTGTTCATGTACAGTTCATGTTTGCAATAAAAGACAGGTTCACACCATGCCTTTCTTTCCATTGCTTCTACAACCCCTCACCTCCCCTCCTCCCGTCTTCTCACGTCGCTCTCTTTCTCACTATCTCCATCTCCTTCTCTGGTCTTGTTAGCGTGGGTCACCTAGGCCCTTTCTGTCACTCCAACCTAATCAATATCTCTCATCCATGACACCACCACCCCAGTCAGTGACACTGCCACCTTGCCTCAGTGACACCTGTCTTCCTAAAAATACATTTGGACTGAGTGTGTGTGTGTGTGTGTGTGTGTGTGTTCCAGGTGGACCCCTGGTAAATTAGCTCTGAATGAGAGGATGCCAACAACCCTCTCCCTCCCCTCCCCCCTTCCTACTGACCAGTAATCACGTTAATCCCTTGAGCTCACCATAGCTAGAGCTGGCATTGGGGTGATAATCACTTTGCACTGATCTCCTCACTGGGAATTGATTCCAGCCACAAGATTACAGTCAGAGGATTGAGTGTGGATGAGTGAAGCCATCTGGCTGGTCCAAGGTGATTTAAAAAAATGTGTAAAAAAAGAGATAAAATGGCTGAATTTGTTCATTTTGAGGTTGGAGAGTAATTATGCCCACTGAGTAACGTTCCAGCATATCAATGTTTTCTCAGTACAATTTCAGCTTGCTAATCTGAATTCAATGAAACAAAGATTGCCCACATAGGTATACATAATATTACTGTTGCATATTGCTCTATGGGCAATGAAAATGAAAATTCATCTTTATTATTACACTTCAGAGACATGTGGGACCACAATACAAACCACATATTTTTGGAACAAGGACAAAAAAATGTTATTAAGGTTTGTCACCCATGTGATAGTGCTGCGCCATAATGCCAATATGTCCATGAGAATTTAACTCTTGTCAGCAAAAGTGGTATTTGGTGCGTTGTGTGGTGAGTATACCAAAATTCAGTTTAGCAGCTAACAGAAATCCTATGTGTATTCGATAAGCTTTCAGATAGCCAAACTACTTCTTTGGCAGAATGATGTAATAACCATAAGAAAAAAGGTGATGAGAAGTAATTTTATTGGTCAATCAGTATGAACTCGTGTCACTATTTACAGTTTTTAGACAATTTACAGATGACTGTTCTGCCCTAGAAAGCCAAAGTGCAGTAACTAGGCCTACATATTTGGTCAAAATTGAGTTTAGACTACAAATGGGGTTTAGGACTTCTCCTTTGTCTTGTAAGAAAATATCCTGGTTCAAAACTGTCCCATTTTAGAGAAATTATGGTGTCAAAATTGCAGTAACTACAAAATCCATACTAATACCTCGGCAAACCACAGTAACGGCATTCTGGCTTTGACAAGGCAGATACTGCGGTCTACTGTACCTTAGTAACCCTGTCAGAATCTTACAGTAGCCTGTCTCCAATAGCCGCAACTTCTTTAAGTCTCTTTTATTGTCAATTCTCTACATATACTGGACATACAGAGGAATCAAAATAACGTTTCCAGCTATCCCACAGTGATGCGCATGGTCAGGAGAGCCAGAGGCCGCTGCGTCTACACGCGCCGCCTGCATTCACCCAATCACACACCAGTGAAGAGGATTACCATGCAAGGCTCCAGCCTGCCACCAGGAGCAATTTGGGGTTCAGTGTCTCGCTCAAGGACACTTTGATGGGGTCAGATAGAGTGGGGCTCGAATCTGCAACCTTGCAGTCACAGAACGGCTCCTCTCCCACCTGCACCACCACCGCCCTTTATTTTCATTTCCTTTAACAATCATATAAAATCTGTTTCTAAGTCTGCCTTTTATCACTTATGGCGCATTTCCACTACAGGGTAAAACACCAGTGTTTGGGGTAAAGTCTCGGACTTGACATCTTTCCATCATCGGGGCTGGCCCAGGGCCGGGTCTTAAACGGCCTCAGGCCGGCCCCAGAGTTGGGCAGGGCCGAACCGAGGCCAGACCGAGGAGTTAGAACGAGAGTGGGAATGGAATCAAATGTAATAATAAGTAGGCTAAAAAAATTTTGCCCAACCAGCAACCGTTTTCTTTCAGCATATTTGTTGCGACTCGTATCCTCCTCATTTGCCTGCGAGAGGCCAACATTATTTGGTACCGCCTGGCACATTTGGTCAGTCTCTCCTCATTTTCTCAGAGAAAACAAATGAAGTTGTATATAAACGCGAACAAAGTTTTCCACGTCCAGCTTTCAGTAGCCCATGCTAACGTATATCTACAGAATGTTATTATAGGATTGTTAGCCATATGACAATGTTAAGCAGAACCATTTACAATTTAATATTATGTAGAAAAAGGCTACGTTTTAGTTTCAGCACTAATGTCTAATGAGGTTAATTCTGCCATGATAGACGGCGATATGCATCTTTACCGGGAATTATAACGTATAGGCTATTACGTTTGCATAGTAAACATTCCAAGTTCACCTAAAACCCTGGTGTTTAATGGTGTAATGGAAATACAACACTGGGGCTAAACACCGGTTTGAAGACCGGGGTAAAGCCTGGGGCCGGCCTGGACCCTAGTGGAAATGTGCCATTAAAAAAACATTTCAAAACTTTGGGATCTTATGACAAAATCTGACCTAGAGAAGCTCATTCATGCTTGTACATCTAGCAAGCTTGACTACTGTAATGGTCTTCTCACTGGCCTACCTAAGAAAAGCACAAGGCAAAATACTGCTGCAAGAGTGCTTATGAAGGCCAAGAAATCAGACCATATTTCACCCCTACTTAAAAACTTAAACTGGCTCCCAGGTAGCTACAGAATTGAATTCAAAGTTTTACCCCTTGTTTATAAAACATTAAATGGGAGGGCCCCTACTTATCTGGCAGACCTACTCCACTAATATACCCCCTCAAAACCTGTTAGATCTCAAGACAGACTTTTATTATTAGTGCCAAATGTAAGAACTGTTCGGCTGTGGAACCAGCTACCAAACTCAATCAAAAATACCCCCTCCATTGATAGGCCTTTTTATTTGTCTTCATCTTTTAAATTTTTCTTTGATTTTAATTGATTTTTTTTATTATATTTTATGATAAAAGAACTGTTGTTGCATGACTCCCTGTTAATCTTTAATTATTTTTTTTCTTTTGTTGTAAATTTGTTGTAAACCTTGTGTTGCCATTGGAATAAATATGCCTGGCCTTGCCTTCAAATAACAATGAATCACCATGGCTCAATCCCAAGGCAAACTAATGGTCGAACTTGCTTTAAAACGTAAATATCCAGATAACGGTAAACATCAACAGCCGTAAAACTCTAATAAATTATCATCTAAATTAGCCTACTAGCTAGCATGTCGCTAGCATATTAAATCATTTGAGCTTACCTGCTCCCTGCTCCACTCTGAAAAGGCTGTCAAGATTACTCCTTTAGAAGTTCGCTAGACGCCTGTCTCTTTTATCAGCCGGGGCAGCAACACATTTGGGCAACAAAGTTTAAACGCCGGTCTCAAATACCAGGTCTGATTTTTGACTGGACCCCGGCAAAACGGGTGTAAGTTAGCCTACTAGCTAGCACGCTGCTAGCATATTAAACCATTTGTGCTTACCTGCTCCCTCACAACTTGTAAACATTCATAAATAAAACACAAAACCAATTAAAAGCTATTGAAACCACTGAAAACATATAAGGAATACAACAACACAGTTAGATGAACACAAAATTGTAGATACTGCTCTTTGCTGTTGCAATAGTGTTTTGTTTGCTCCAGGTTATTCAAAGCCAGAGTACAGTATCTACACTTTAGTTATTTTTTGGTATTTTTATCTACAATTTTTTCCTTCCCATAAAGGTATTAAATTAAAGCATCACCACCCCTGTAAGCACAATGTGTTTGGCTGGTCAGATTAAAAACTTTAAAGCCATTTTTCTCAGTTTCAGTGTTTGCATATTGCACTTTGGCTTTGTAGGGCAGTGTTGTCAGCCATTTGCTTTATCAAAATGCTGTAAGCATCAAGCGATTTATAAATCAGTTCCTGTGTAAAAGAAAGGTGCATTTAATCACTGTGTCAGTGTAATCATTTAGAATTCGACAGCTTCTAGCCGAAAAGCCTAAAATTAACTGAATTTTGAAACTTTCAGTTAAACAAAAAGCAAACAGTTGCAAACAGCAAAACTGTACAAATGAGGCTTTGGGGCAAGAGTAGTGACAAGGGCAGAAGAAAGGATGGAAGTATGGAATATAAAGGATGGAAGACCCATTGCATTAACACATATACCTAACATTGAGTATTTCCTCTATGCTTTTAGATTCCATGCCTCCCACAGGGACATGCAAACAGTCAAATTCTAGGATTGAGGACAACTTCCAGGTGGAGACTGAGAAAAAGTACAGATAATTTGTGGAGAAATACATTTCTGCTTCTGACACAAAGGAGATTATGGACATTGATCGCCTCATTCCCGATTGCAGAAGCCATGGCATGGAGACTAAAATTATACAATGTGACAATGACTGTGCCAGACAATGGCTCCCAATGGGGTCCTTACACCTCAACTGAACAGGGCCAAACACTTCAAAAATGACCATACAGTACCTACAGTATGTTATACTTTAGGAGATATGGCATTCATAGCAGTGCCTCAAAGTTGTTGTTTTCTTTATTTACTTTATTTTTGAGATTTTGAGATTTATTTATAAGAAATAAATCATCAGAGACACACTCGGCAGGCTAGCAACACTGTCCGAGGCAGGCTAGCTTGTGGTCAATTGTATTTACACATCAAGTGCTATGGTTTAGACAAAGTGAAGATTTGGGCATACTTTATGTAGTAAATTGTAATCAATGTAAGGTATGTTTAGGTATGTTTGTATACAACATTTGACAACCAGATACTATAGGGGGCATAAGGAGGCATGGAAAGGAGATACACAAAGACATATCTCTGTATGTATGTGTGTATGGGAGTACTGTATGTGTGTATTTGCAGGTGTTTGTGATTTTGTTTGTATATTTTTTTGTATGAGGGAGTCAGAAGTTAACAGACTGAATCTACTTTTGAATCATGTACAGTATCTCAAACACAATCCAGGAGAAAGAACGAGGCTCTGTGGACATCAGATGCAATGTTTCTTATTTCAACCTATTGCCATGGTAAATGCTTTGCAATGATGAGAGCTAAATACCTGTGCCCCTGTGACCTGGTTGTTAGGCTGACTCATTTAGCACAAACAAACACCCTAATTAGCACAAAGCTATGCAGTGAAAATTGGCTAGAAGAGGGTAAAATGAGATCTCAAATAAGGTGAAAAGGTTCATTTTCATTACCAAAGATTTGCTTAGAAATGTTCTCCTACGATGAGGCCGGCCACTAAGACATCACCGCGATTGCTGGCTAACTAGCCAAGGCCTAAATAAGTTTAAAGAAGTCTGATTATTAGTGTTTGAGAGTGACCCGCAGAAAGTTTAATAGCATTCCTTTCTTCTCAAGTCCAGCCTTCCACTGCAACTGAATTATTGCATTCCTAAGACACCTTTACTTTAAAAACCTGCCATGATTGTACTGATTATATGTGGTTTAATATTTGGTTTAGATTTTACAGTAGACCTATTGTAATACCTTTTATGCAAGTCCTATTCAGTGTAGACCCTTATGATTATTTGAGCACCAAAAGCGATTTTAAAAGGAAGGTAAGTTGAAAGTAAGGTAAAGGTTCTAAATAACTTTAAAGTCTGACAGAGAAACAATGACCTGTGGTTTAGTTTTGTTAATCATATGCTGCCCTGATTTCAGCATCACAAAGGCAGTGTTGATTGCTGTAGTTACCAGACCATTTTGGACTGACTTATTTGATCTGTAGTTACAATTACGCAAAAGCTGCACTCAAAAGGGAATGCAATTTTGCTCAGCTACGGCTGCAGTCTAAAGGCCAGTCATTACTGGAGTAATGAGCTGTCCGACAGCTTGACACTTTATACCACAGTCACCACCATTTGTGAGGCTGTAAGTAATTAGAGTAATCAAATGCATCTGAAAGAGGACAGACATACATACTTACATACAGATAGATAGATAGATAGATAGATGTTTTTTGTATGATGGAGTTGTGATCAGCCAAGCATGTCTGAAGTGGTTCGACCCTGATTAGGTCTATCCAGCTGGCCCAGACACATCTCACACTGGCAGCATTGTCATTCATTTGACACAGTGAGAGCGAAAACTAGAGCGAGTGGGTGAGAGAAGAGAGAGTGGAAAGATGAGGAGAAAAAGAGGAGAGAGATGGAGGAGAGACAGGAAGAGGGAGGGCTGTAAAAATTGATAAAGATGCAAAACACATCAGAGCCCAGTGGAAACTCCACAGGGATAGACCTTCAAACACTCCCACTTAAAAGAGTCTGGCTCCAGAGTACAGCACCATGTCTATTGTATAATTCCTCCAGATTTTCAGTAGAATGCCACAACATGAACTCACCCCGCGCGGACCAATTCAGCTAAATAAAGACGAGATTTAACACGGAAATAAAAACAGACATTTTCTTATTATTTTTTGTTTGACTGTTGGCATAACGTTTGTCTTAAAAAGGAAAATACTCCTTTGAAAGGTGTAGGGTAAATAAGAACACGGAACTAGATCTCATTAGGCACAATAAGACATTTTGTTTTTAGGTGTCTATGGCACGATGTCAAGTCATTCATTTACAGTAGAGTGGCTGTAACCCATGTTTTCCCTGACAAAGTTAGCATTTGGTCAGATTCCTTTTCATTGGTTGATGTTGGCGGCTGAGTGTGTGTCTGCGTTTGTACATCACAGTGTGTGTGTGTGTGTGTGTGTGTGTTTCAAACAAGCAGCAGGGTCATCTTTGTAATCCAGCAAGTGCTGTCAGCCCTCCTCTTCCTCACCTGATGATGAAGGGTGTTCTGCTGTGAGTCAACAGGAGACTCACATCAGGCTTTACCGTGTTTACCAACAGCATCACTAAGGGTGCACACGCACACACACACACATACACACACACACACACACACCATGTCGACATGCCACCTTTCAGGAAGCAAAACAACCACTGCCTCGCTGCGAAGGACAAAATGCCATGTGATGACAAGCAGCCAGTGGAGATGATTGTGTGGGGGAACTAGGAGGCTTTGCCTTTTGTCTCTCCAGGGAGAGCATGGAGGGGTGGTGTAGTGAGGAAGGAACCGGCGTTCGATAGAGGGCCACATCACTGAACAAACCCCACATAGCTCTTACTAGTTCTTGGTGTGGCATGTCTTTTTTTAAGTGAAACCTGTGTGTGTGTGTGTGTGTGTGTGTGTGTGTAGTCATGTGTGGGCTTAACCCACATAATGATAAGCCCTACATGCTTTGCTAGATTGTATGGTAGACATGGTTTGATGTGACTCTGTCTCAGAAGTCAGAATCCTAGTTCCAGAAAATTACTGCTTAAAGCTTCACTGAAAGCACTTCATAAACCACACACCATGGAACCAGCCACTCCCAAGAGACACTTACATACACACAGGCACACACACACACACACAAACACACACTTTCACTGTAATGCTCTGTAAGAGCCATTAAATCAAGATTGAGATGTATAGACTTCAAAGTTGTTGCCTTTGCACAGCGTGAGAAAAGTAGTTAGGCTGGAGCTATACGACAATGATTTTATATTCCATATCTAGATGCACCTCGCTACACTGAAAATCCTTTGAAAATGCAAGGTTTTCTCTAGAAACTATACGCTGTTCACATTTTGAATTACCTGAAATGTGAGGGGGAGAGACTCCGATAAGCTGTATGTTTTCAGCCTTTTTGAAGTGGATTTAAAATCCATGATATGCAGAGAGTATTGGAATATCAGTCAAACATTCACAGAGGAGCCATTGTCACAGTTACTTTACTGGAGTAAGTGCATCTGTTAAACATTGCCATGCCCCGCTGAAGACACGAAGGTCAAACTGGTAAATGTTCCATAGAAAAATACACATTTCAATCCTGTGATAAATAGGAAGAGACAAAAAACAGACAGGACAAAATATCATACACACAATCCCACACAAACACACACACATACACACACATACACACAAGAAATAAATCAAATATATTCATTAACTGTCACAATATTCACAATATAATAGTCACAATATCAATTTCCCTATTTGAAAGGAGAGACACAGTGTGTGTTTACTGGTGCTCAGCCAGTCTAGGGCCAGAGGGGCTCCACAGCACAATCACAGAGGGGACCCAAAGCCAGGTCCCCATAAGCCCCTGGGGCATGAGTGTAAATCCCATCAGTTTAGCAGAGTGCTAATGATGGTAAAGTGTGAGCAGACGTTCCAAATTAGGCCCAGCCAGTGGCTCCAGCGCCAACATCATGCCACCTCTGTGGGCAGAACAATATTTGGGCTGTTGGCCGGTGACAGTGACGGAGATGGAGCAGCCTGGGAGGGGGACTGGGCAGAGATAAGGGCTTGTTTTCACTGCCGCCTCCTGCCCCTAATTGGTGACCGCTTATGACCACCAGGCACGAGGAGGGCAAGGCAAACAAGCCCTCGACCCTACCGGCTGGGGGTGGCCCATTCCAATGTGACCTCTGACACTGGCTGAGGCAGTCTCCCTGGGTCGCGCTCCCTCCCTTGGCTGCGGGTGACCCCGTTAGTCTCAAGCACATAAGGGCAGTGTTGTAGAGAGTGTGACCTCTGTCTGTCATTAAACCAGGCCACCATTACCAAGCAGCAGAAACAACATTATAGGGGAGTTGGAGGCTTAACATTAACTGAGGAATTTGACACGGGCAGAGGGAGAGTTTTTACGAGACCACATGGAATGCAGGTCACGTAAAGGTTAAAACCCCAAACTGTAACAAAACCCAAGGAATAGCAGCTTGCAATGGAATGGTTCCTAACCGTATCCGGTTGTCGTCTAGCTAAGATCCGGGCGGGCTGGAAACAGATGTGGGTTTCATCAGTCCGACACAGGAGAAAAAGGGAGACATGCGCAATCACAACAGAACCAGAGCATGAAACAAAATAGAGTTCATTTTCTTTGTGGTGGGTGAACAACAAAGCAGGAGCTGGAGCAGAAGAGAAGAGCTGTTTGAAGTGGTCCACATCTCCAGATGCTTTAAGGCACACCATGACAACGCAAGTCTGTTTTCAGGCAAAATGATGCTTCCATTAAAAAAAAAGGCAGATGCCGGAAGCCCTAGATATGTAAACTCCCCCACAGCCACCATCCGTCTTCATCCCACCCTCTGTGAGGCAACACAGCAGAGGGTGTACTCACACACATATGCATGGATGCACACACACACAGACACACGCACGCACATAACAAAACATACTTGCACAGGCCACACACTCACACTTCCTATAATCACTACTTGCCACATTTCATTTCTTACCATGAGAACAACATGACAGCAACAGCTATTTGTTTTTGTTGGATGCCCTTCCCCTCCACCCTCCTCTCTCTCTCTTTCTTCTTCCTCTGTTCTCCTCCCCTCTCCAGGACCACAAGCACAGCAGACGCTGCTCATTTGTCTAAATATAGCCGGCACCTCCTAGGCCATATTTGATTTTTAATTGGCTCCTCCTGCCACAACACTGAGATGAATTCACAAAGCAATTAAAGAACTGTGCAGTAAGGCAGGTAGAAGGACAACCACAGAGAATTCACCCATGAAATTTTCTCTTTCTCCACCCCTCTCTCTCTCTCTCTCTCTCTCTCTCTCTGAATAACACACACACACAAACAAACAAATGTTTGCTTTTTAAATCATGGCAAAATGTAGCAGTGATCCACAATACTAAAGACAGAGGCTTGATAAATTAAGTTCACACCAAACTATACGGATATACAAAAATGCACCCCCAAACTGTTTGACTATTTGTTCCATGGTATCTGCTGTAAAGCACACCTTGTTCTTTAGACTCCTTCGTCCTGTCCATAGGGTGTTTTAACCCTGAAAGATGTCTCAGGTTCAGCTGATAATCGCTGGCCCTCTTATCTGTGTTACATTTCCTAGGAGCTGAACACAAGACTACTATCCAAAATATCAGATGCAGACTGAACAGAGAACTGTAATGTGGTGGTGATTTAATCTCTCTCTCTCTGTGATCAACTGCTTTTCACCCACTTATTGTCTAAAGCCATTTCCTACATGTGATTAGCTGTAAGTTTTTCACTCCTTTTTATGTTGGAAATCAATTCCACCAGCATGCACCACTCCAGTAAGGTATATATATATATATATATATATATATCTGCAGGTGCAAAAGCATTCAGCACTGTAGCCAAGAAGGTAGGGGGAGAGCAAACAGAGAGATCCGTATCCAGCAGATCAAAACGTGTTTCATCTCTGACATAAGATGAGAGAACCAGACTGAAAACATGGCATGCAGTGCGCAAGTCCGTGTTCTTAAGAAAGGAGATCCATTTCCTGTGAGTTCAGGAAATTAGATTGCCGTCCTTTCCCAGAGGATATTGTGTTGCTAGGGTATTTTTATAATTACTATGTCAAATGAAGAGGGGAAAAAAACACTGGTTACCCATTCCAGTACATTTCTTCAGTATGACATCATTCTGCGAAACCAAGAGGTAAACAAAATCGTTGCAGGTTTGCAAGCTGCACAGCCTGTATATTACTGACCCAAGGGAAATAACTGAGTCCGTGTACTTCTTGTCCTGTGCACCTCGTCAATCCCTTTGAACCACAGCTCTGGATTGGCGAGAAATGTGAATTATCCACAGCACACAGGGACAGAATATATCTTGAAGTGTTGGTCTTCTTATAGGTCTAAACTGTTACACTGGACTGAACGCAATCTTTCCATGAATGCATCAAGCATCCAGCAGGTCCACCAATCAAATTAGTTCTAACTGTTCAACAAACCACATCTTATATATTTCGCAAAATCCATCAATCTATGGTGGAACATTGTCTCGTCTCATTTTATACTGTGTATAGGGCTGAAATGACAATTAAAAACATGTGACAAACATGTGACCTGACCTGACTTGACTGGAAAACTTGATGATGGTTGCATTTGGTTGTCAAGCTGTATTTTCTGCTCAAATTTAATCAATAAAAGGTTTCCCAAATCTAGGTACTTAGTCACATAGTACAATACAGCAGTCGAAGCTTAGACTGTTGCGTAGACTGGTATTGGTGAGCTGACTGAGAGATGTCATCCACTTTCACTGTAGGCTGTTTGGATAAACATTCTTGGCCCAAGTGCAGCTATAAGTTACCCAGTGACTTTTTCACTCTAACTGCATCTCATGTTTAATATCCTCCGTTTTGTATTCTTGTGCTTTTTCTTAAGTTCATTTTGGTCCAAGGCAGAGGTAAACCTAAGTGTCTTTCACACAAGGTATCAAGCCTTTTTATAGGCATGTTTGTCTGTTTCACTGTTCACTTCTCTTTCTCTCTCTAGTGCTCAG
The DNA here is from genome assembly GCA_017657215.1 of Limnothrissa miodon. Taxonomy (NCBI): domain Eukaryota; kingdom Metazoa; phylum Chordata; class Actinopteri; order Clupeiformes; family Clupeidae; genus Limnothrissa; species Limnothrissa miodon. Next base: position 70,377 of record JAGFZM010002146.1, on the reverse strand, counting down.
TGGCAGTCCACTGAGTTAACATTAACTTACAGTATGTATCATATTCCTTAGTTATAGCCAGTGTCTTGGGTCTGAAGCTGCGTGTGTGTGTGTGTGTGTGTGTGTGTGTGTGAATTGCTGACGGCTTGCACATCTGCAGAGGGAGGCCTACGGGCCAGCCGCCGGCACAGGAAGGTGAGGCTATCCCTCCTGGCAGAAAACGACGCCAACGCAACAAGCAACACAAAAGCACAATCTGTGGCAACCACCCGTCTCTCTTCACCCTCTCATCTGCCTTTCTATCTCTCTTATATCTCTATATGTCTCTCCTGCCTCCTCTTTTAACTGCCATTGAGTGACTAAACACTACACCATCACTCATTGCTGTGGTCTAATTGGTCAGTAAGTAATAACCTTCTAGAACACAAGCAAAATATGACAATACCCCGGGAGGAAAATATTTTATTATATATAAAAAGCTAAGAAAAAAGAACAAAAGAAAGCAGAATAAAATAGTAACAGAAACTTTCACACCCATGCATATATAATCCCTCTACTGTTGAGGTCAGAGTGAGTCGCATCTGACAGATCCAACCGAGCAGTTTTCCATATCTCCTCGTTAATCCCTCACATCCTCCTCATTTTAGAAAGGTTGGGGAACTATGGGCGCCATCCTCTCCACCCAATATGGCCTTTCTCCTCATTGCCATTAGCTTAGACGCCTGAGAGGAAGGGAGGCAGAACATGGAGCAATGTCCAGCATATGTTCCTCAGAGCTTTTGTCTGATAAATAATTCAATTAAATTGCTTCCCATCTGCCACCCTTCCCATTCCCCACTGCAACCATGAGGATGAAGATGAGCTGGTCGATGGAGATCCGCAGTGGTTTGCGAAATTGTTGCCAGATAGGCGATGGCAGCTGCAGAGGGTGATGGCATGCCGAGGTGACAGAGACACATGGTGACCTTACATAAATCATGTCATGTTTTATTCATTGATAACCTTTCGATGACCAAATTAGATCTTTCATTGGGCAACCCTATTTGCTCTTCGCTGAGCTCCCTCGCCCGGGGGTTAATTTCAGATCTAATGGATTAGAAACCTCAGGAGGGCAATGTAATGGCCCTCTCTAACATCATTATATGTGTTTTAGGGCTCTCTCCTTAAGGCTTCCCTATGCAAGAATTTTAAGGGTAATGTAGTGAGGGACAACGCGGTGCCTGCCGTCATTATAGGAATATAAGCCCCGATAGAACAAGGGCTAAAACAAAAATGTGAGAGAAAACTATATACAAACAAATAGTTCAATCCTTGTCTTAAACATCAGACATTCTTTAGCATCCTTTAGTCTCTCTATTTTACCTTTAAATTAAATTACATATAAATCATTAGTGACAATTAGTATCCTTTGACTTGTAAACACATTCACATATAGGCAAGAGTGTTGGAGTAAATTAAAATAACTTAAAGTTATACATTTCTCAGACTTGCAGTGGATACTGTACCTTTAGGCAGGAGTCGAGACTCTGCCTTAATAATGTGGTCTATAAAAAGTTGCCTACTATTGTAGGTTATTCAAAGCTTCAGCTGCTGAGAGAACACAGCCCAGGATTTACCAAAGGAAGAAAGCCTTCCCTATCTGCTGGGAGATCAATAGTGTTCAAATATAATCTCAAGTAAACCCCAAAAGTAGATTCACGTCTCCAGAGGGATAGAAGTGAGAGCTTGTTCTGGAGGAAGTGTAGTGGCACTTAAGTTTAGGAAGAAAAAAACATCCTGTTGGGTAGGGCTGGGGTGTGTGTGTGTGTGTATTGGCTGGTAACAAGGCCATGGGTGATCTCCCATGGTAAGTATCCGCACACACACTGTCACCCACACACCACTCATCACCAGTTTTTCTTAAGTGGGACGTCAGAGTCTCAGAACGGCTGCTTCAAATGTCTGGCAGACACACCTGTTGGTCTGGAAGCTGTTGCCACTGTCGGCAAGCTTTTCTTTTTCTATAATTAGAAGCATCCAGGCAGAATAACCATTTCTGAAACATCAAGCACGCGAGAACAATGAGTGTCATGCTAAGCGATGGAGCCCGAAATGGCTGTTTATTTGTTGTCAGCATTGAGCCGACAATCAATTATGTTCATAAGTGGCTGTAATGTACAACTAGAAGTGGAAATTATTAGCACAGACAGGGGTGGCTGGGGTAACTATGGGAATTGATCAGAAATAGAGAATCACATCTATTCGCAGTCAAACTAACATTTAAAAGGACCTACCTTGTTTATATGTGGTGATTTGATCTGTGATTTATGTGACACACATTCATGTGATATCTCTCCCATATTATATCTATCTCTCTCTGTCTCTTCTTTCCTCTCTTTCTATATCTCTTTCCCTCTCTCTCTCTCTCTCTCTTTCTGTCTTTCTCTGTCCGTCTCTCTCTTTAGTTTATGATCATCCTTGGCTTATGATGCATTAGGGAAAGCAGGCTTAGAGTCTTTATGGGCTGTCCTGAAGTGACTCTCCCTCTTGACGACGTCTCTGCCAGTGGCTGCCTAGTGATCTGCATCGAGTCCAAATCCAGTAGGCTCAGGGACTGCTTTCTATGCAGCTGAGCGTGTTGCATTACCTTTTGCCCATCGCTGTCATCCCAGCCAGAGAGTGGAGACTCACTCCTGCCCGCGCTCACAATCCATTTTCACCTTTCGGCCTCCGTGGTTTTGGCCAACGGTCCAAGAGAAAGCTTATTTGGCTCAATGCTCGTCACGTTTGTTCATGATAACAGATTTCTCCTCTCCTGATGTGAAAGCACCTCAATAACACAGTCCTCTGAAGTGGGTGGAATGGGGCACAGAATGAAGCTGTGCGATGATGGAGAGAAAAAAAAAAACAACCCTTAACTCCATGGTGCAAAATGAGACAATACATGCTCTGAAGTGTGGTTCAGGTTTTTCACTCTAATTTTTCTGCGCCAAGTGACCTGTGCCATTGATTGATCGGTTACTTCAACCGCTTTTCAAAACACTGTATGTTATATAAACTAGACAGCACTCCTCCTTTTGTTTGTTTGGTTGTTTCTGTACACCCTAAGGCAGTATTCCAGGGCAACATTTAAAGGTCATATCAAACTTGGGGGTGGAGGGGGGACACCTCTTGGAGGTGAAAGAGGCCAACATGCATATAGACGGCTTTAAATCTCAAAGTCAAGTTAACTTTCCCAGTACTTGAGATGAACTGTCTTGAGGTGAACAGAGGTGAAACATTCTCGTCCATTTCCTCCCTCTGCTCCCCTGATGCCCATGCTGGTCTTTTACCTGCTCAATCATGTTTTGAAAGCTGATTGGATGCCTAATAATGGCCTGCAGTTGATTGGTCAGTCTAGCCCTGGCTCTAGTCCCCATAGGCTGCTGTTTGTTATTGGTGTCTAAATGTGAAATGAGTTCCTCGTCAGTTGACCTTGGCCGCTAAGAGAACGGCGGAATGAAATGATGGAAACATGCTCGCCAGGGAGCCGAGAGAACTCGTGTCGCGCCCAAACGGCACCGCGCAGCACAGCGGAGCACCGGCAGCACAGACCACTACTCCACACTGATGGATTCCATTTGGGGGCCCGGGCACAATTGCTTTAGGGATGCGAGCGGGGGAGCAGAGAACACAAGTTCACCTGGAGCCCCAGCCCGGGACAGGCGGGTGGGCCAAGGGCAGCTGCCCCCTCCACTTTGATCATTCATTGACAGGCTGACAAGCCCCCGCCAAGCATTCTGCGGACCTGGCACAGATGCTTTAACAGATTAACAAACAGAGGGCAGGAAATCGGATACAGCCTGAAGACAGTGAGAGATTATTGACAGTGTCCTTTCACTGGGAGTGTTTATGACTTCATTGTGGAAAGCTGCAAATTCTGGCACCATGCAATATTTATCTTGGCCATCCAGTGAAAATGGTGGACTGCCCAGACAGGCTACGCCCTATACTTTTATTTAAATCTATGAATGGCAAAGGCCCTGTTTATATTTTAGACATGTGTCAGAAATGTACTCCACTGAGGTCTCTAAGATCTGTGGAAAAGAATCTGTTGATCAGACCCACTGTCAAAACAAAAATTGGTGAAGCAGCCTTTTCTTATTATGCTGTGCAGCTATGAAACCAACTTCCAGAAAATATAAAAAATGCACCTACCGTTGACAGTTTTAAATCAAGACTTAAGACCAAATTATTTTCTGATGCTTATTCCTAATGCCACCTGATTTTAATTATTTATCTGTTTTGGTTTTATGATTAATTTTCTCTTGAAGTTCATTTTATGTTCATTTTTACCTGATTGTAATTATTTATCTATTGTGGTTTTATTATTAACTTTCTTTTAATGTTCATTTTTTACAAATATTTTAATTATTTGCATTTACTATTTATTTATTTTCTGTTAATGTTCATTTTACTATTTATTTTCTTAAATGATCATTTTACTTCATATATTTTATATTTCCTCTCCTCCTTTTTCATCTATTTTGTTCATCTATTTATTATCAATTTTCTTTTAAATTCTCTTTTAAATTTTTTCATCTATTTTATTCATCTTTTTATTATCAATTTTCTTTTAAATTCTCATTAATGTTCTTTTTATTATTTATTTTCTTTAATGATCATTTTACTTCATATATTTTATATTTCCTCTCCTTTTTTTTTTTTTTTAATCTATTTTATTCATCTTCATTTTATTTTCTTTTAAATTCTCATTTTTAACACACACGTTTGTTGCCTTGTATTGTATTTTGTTTTGGTCTCTGTACAGCACATTGAGTTGCCACTGTGTATGAAATGCGCTTTATAAATAAAATTGCCTTGCCTTGCCTTGCCTATTCACACACGCAGACACAAACACATTTTTTCTCCCTCAATCTCTTTATGTACTTCAGCATCATCCACTATCACCTCGTACGAGCTTTCCACCACACGCACACCCACACGCACTCCCACACCTCTCCATCTCTCCTTCTGTTTCTCTCCCTCCTTGTGGTATTGATTTAAACGGAGGCGACTGGCTGCGCCACCCCAGCTGCACTAGCACCTGAGCTAATGAGAAAAAAGCCGTTCTCATTTCAAGCTCACACACTCACCATGAGATGGAGACCAACACCTCATCTCCCTGTCTTTGGACACTCTCAGCTGTGTGTGTGTGTGTGTTTGTGTGTGTATGTGTGTGAGTGTGTGTGTGTGTGTGTGTGTGTTTATATATAGATTTGTGTGTTTCGATTTCTATGTTGTCCACATTTTCATGCATGTGGTTATATGTGCGCTTTCCTGTTCGCATCCTCAAGCCAAAATACATCCGGGAGTTGTTTCTATACTGCATTATTACATCATTGTTTTTAATGTCACCATGCTGACAGGCAAGGCAGTTTATTGACTGAATGTTACATGAATAACACCAGTAAAGGCTTGTATTATGGCAAGACATGGTGTAAGTCTGCAAGACATTGCTGTATTATCTTATAGGCAATAACTTATGTCAATAGGTTATTATGTCCATTATGCCAATTACAATCTGGAATGATGAGCCTCTGCTCGTTAACCTCTGCTGCTTAATAAAAATGGAGCTGTGCTGGTTGTTAATGGATTCAGCCAAGGATCTGTACATTAGTTTCATTTTTGCAATACAGCATTACATGGACCCCGCAGCCCTGATTGATATATGCACATATATCATATGTGAAACTAATTTCAAGCAACCCCCTCTGGTCTTAAGTTAAGGTGGTGTCCTTCATGGAAAGAAGGACACCAGCTTCAAAAAGAAATATAGTTGAATACAACTTAGCACTTTTGACTACCATGACCAGGATAAATAAGAATCTTTACAAACATTTTTCAATTTAATTAATGTTATGAACTGTCTACTGTGAGACTATTCTAACTGCTCAAAGGTCAGAGACGATATGACAGCTAAGAATAACTCAGAGTGCCTGTCATGTCTTATTTCAACATTAGTTTCCACTGGCATACTGTAGCAAGTTTATTATTTGTAGCCACTAACCTCCAGCACCGACAACAAGCTTCAACTCTAAGTTATTTCAAAGTCAGATATTTGATGCATGATTTGATTTGCGATGTCTGCATATCAATCAAATGTCCGTCAAATTTAAAACTTCACCACAGTTATTTTTTTTCCATTGCTGTTAATGAGTTAATTCAAGAGGCACACAATCAATCATATGCTACACTCACTCTCTTTGAGAAGGCAATCATCTAGCAAGCATTAAGATCTATTAGCTGTAAAGAAATAGTTTCTATTCGTGAGCAGATGTCTTTCCTCTCAGAAGAGTTTCGAAAGGTGAGTGCTGACATAAACTCCTGGATCTCTATATAGTATTTTTCCCTTCTTTGCATGTTTCTGTTTGACAATACATTTTTTTTTCTTTATTGAAATTAAGTCTTTATTTCACACTGAATTACACTCAATAAACTAGTTGTCCATGTTAGTCTCTGTGAATGACCTCTGTGAATTCTGAGGCAATGGCACCCCGGGGAGCAATGCACATTCTCTGTCCATTCAGTAATGTGTTCTCTTACACGCAACCATAGTAACTACAGAAAGTAGGGCAAAAAAACACGACACGTCTTCTCACACTGCAGCTCCTCCCACCCAGCCTGACTGTTAACGCTGTAATTTACCCAGCCGTAGTGAAGGCGGGCAGCAAAGGAAAAAACAATTTATGGCCCGCCTTATAACCATGCTGTAAGTGTCTCCAGGTTTAACTGGCGTTGATCGAGCAGTCATATATCATTGTTTAGAGGAGCACACTTTATTACAGAGACTGATTCATCAGCCAGTGGCTTGTCGCACAACACAAAGAGAAACACTTGGCACATATAGTCTATGCTTGGCGCTCAGGTGGGGCTGTCTGGGCAGGTAGAGAGTTAAAAGAATTGGGAGGCCTGCTGGCATCTGGACAGACCCCCCCCCCCCCCACCCCCCCCCCCCCCCCCCCAACACAATTCCTGCTCATCATCTCTTGGCTGCCTGGCATGAGCTGCAGCTCGTGTGAATAGCAATCAGCTCCATGAGGGACTGACATAATAAAGACTCCTGGCTGCAAGGGAGCTCTCTGGCCTGCTGACCTGATACAGAGGGGGCCTGAAGACCCTTGGCAAGAGGCTCAAGGGATAGGACAAAGCAGCAACAAAAGTTACTGCCTGATTTGTAATGCAAATCCGACCCATGCACGTGCAGACAACAAACTGACAAGTTCAAAGGGGCAAAGCGTCCCTTGCAGGGATGGAGAACGGAGCTCTGGGACCTCTAACTTTATTGAATGGTAGTTGTTATAAAATTAATTTCATTTTTATGGCTCCTCTCAAGCTTGCCCCTGGAATCGTCCCTGCATCTACCTTGTTGACAACGGCATTGATCCGTCGTGTGCGCTGCCACAACACCAAAATACAAATCGGCCTCTCTTATATTTGCGCATATCACACTGAATTCTCCAAACAAATGATCACCGTCAGGAGGACGTCAGGTGTCTGTTTATGTCTTCACATGCAATGTAAATCATACGTCCTCAGAGCAGGTTTGTCAACAAGGACAAGGAAAAAAACATTAAAATTGGACAAAATGTCCTATGTACATGTATGCAATCTGAGGCAGTGGGCACTTACTGGAGCTGTTGGGAGAGAATATCCTCTGGGGAAAAGGCAATTTTCGGTAGGACAGCAGTCAGGCTTTGAATGAAGCACCCTACAAGGAGCTGCCCCTCACATCTTCCTCTCTCCAAAGCAAATAGGATATAGAGGGACCTGGATGGGAGTTTAGCTGGATGGCATCAGAAAAGGAATGATGTGTCAATCTGGCATGTTAACTGGACGAGGAGACAGAGGAAATTGCCATTGGCAGACCTGTAAATAACAGCTCACAGGTTAAAAGGTGACAAGGAAAAACATAGAGTGATATCTATCTATCTATCCATCCATCCACCTACCTATCTATCTATCTATCCATCCACCCATCTATCTATCAATCTATCTATCTATCTATCAGTGGTTATCACAGGGTAGGTTCAGCTTCCTGGAAGAGGGTAATCTATTTGGGCAGCCTCCACTCTGATAATGAAAGAAACTTCATCTCGGGTGTGAGTGTGTGTGTGTGTGTGTGTGTGTGTGTGTGTATTGTTTGGTACGGTGAGAAGGCAGGACCATCTGTCACACTCACTCACGCTTTGGGGAAGTGACAGAATGAGGGATAGAGACAGGCTATGATACACAGGACAGCGCTGAAGGAGAACTAAAGAGAACGTTACCAAAGGCACACAGATAAGATGCTCAATAAGATAAGATTACTGTGTTTCATTTCTCTTAATTAAATATTTCTCACTCTTTGTAAAATATGTTTAGTATTCTCATTCTTATGAACTATATGAAATGCGTTGACACCTGAAAATGTCACCAGGTTAGAAAGACTATACAGTAGCTCTTTATGATCCAGAAATGTCTATGGGAACATTAGAACTTATAGCCATTAAATTCTCTACTCTCTCTCACACACGCCCACACAAAAACACACACAAACACAGGTGCACACTCCAAAACACATTATCAGG
>JAGFZM010002146.1:44310-51810 GCA_017657215.1 Limnothrissa miodon | reverse complement strand
CCTGTCTTGTTCCTGGGCACAGCCCCGTCTTATTCCATTTGGGCTCTAGATGCCAGGGAGACAAGGGACGGATTACAACACACACAGCACAAATAACACAGTTTACATCAATTTAAACATATTACCACTGACACATACACACACAAACACACAAATATAAGACAATACACACACACATATGGATACACAAACACACACACATACACAAACACCCTTCTTTGGTTTGTGATGACAATGCATAATGAATCAGAGGAGTCTGTGAGAGAGCCCTGTTATCAGTGACCAGGTGTGTATGTGTGGGCAGGGCTGGAGTACTATTAGGCACCATGGGGCTGCTGGCATCGGGAAAGACACCCACCTGCCATCCCTACCAGCAGGGGACAAGCTTTAAACAAACCTGGACTCAGTCCATGGATTCCTTCAATCGCTTCTCTGAAGGCAAAACAAAGAGTCCAAGCCACTCATTCATGACAAGGATCTGCACCCTAGCAAAAGAACACACACACACACACACATTCACAAACACAGTGACCGCCTGTGGTGTATCACCATGGTGAACCCAGGTAGGGATGCTTGTTAGTCACTCTGTCTGAGCTGATATGAGCTGCCTGGTGCTTCATGCTGTAATGAGCCCAGTGGGCAGCATGTTTGTTAGAGGGCCATGCCATGTGGTCAAACCTCTAAGATGGAGAGCAAAAAGGCCGAGAAGTCTTTATTAATCCCAGTGGGAAAATGTCTCTTCTCAATTCGCTTCTGAAACACCCAAACAGGCACTGGATCACTGGCAGCAGTGACACATTCACCAATCCAGATCAATAGAGAGATCCATATCAGTGATGCAATAGAATGAAGAATGCCCTGGGCCAGAACCGGCACCAATGTTGATAGGTTGGGTGCCAGCTTGCTTCAGGAGAATAACACTGTTGTATTCAAATCCATATTCATAAAAATCCAGAATCATTAAGAATACAGCATATGACACCCCCTTTGAACATCTCTGTCCAAAATATAGCCTAAGCTTAATAATAAGAAAAATTTTGGTCATTCTTCCCATGAAATAAAAAAAATGACTTTCCTCCCAATTATATTTGTCCAACCAATTTCAACTTCAAATTTCAACTTAATGTTATTTTAAACCTTTATTTTACCCAACAGCACAATCAGCTGGTACATACCCCAATGCATTGGTGGCTAAACCTTTGTGTTTGTGGGCCATATAATGTATTAAACATTCTAAGCTGACAAAGGCCAATGCAACATTTAGAGCACCAGGTTCTCTTTCGTTTCGAAGCCGAAACGTACGAGTGGATGATGCCTATCATCTCCTGCTTTTCTGAAGTCATTTTAAACCAACCCTTTGAAAAAAGGGCAGTAAGCGCACTGACGCGCGCAGGCAACTACTTAGACAGCCCTGCGTGACGTCAGAAAGTCTATATATTGACTGCGCTTACGCTTCAGGTCCTCTTTGCCTTTTTCACCTCGCTACTGCGTGTGTATTCTGATTGTCTCCGTTTGCCTTTGGAAATATTCTAAACCGACGGCTTTTGTCAAAGCCCACCAAAACAGCTTTTTTCAAAGCTCTTCGAGGGATTTCCCGTCTTGCTCAAAGTGCTCACGCCGGTCCCTGACTTCTGGTACCACGAGACGCAAGATGGCTACTCGCCGATGCACCGATTGCGACCGCACAATGGCGATCTCCGACCGCCATGCCATCTGTTTCATCTGCATGGGGAGCGAGCATGCTATGCTCGCCTTTTCGCGACCAGATTTCTGCTCGGCTTGCGAACGCCTCTCCCCTACAGCTATCGCCAACAGAGCGGCTTTCTTCGTGGGTTCCACTAGCGTTTCAGGGGCAGGTTCTTCCTCCGCTGGCGTTAGGGGTATTGTTCCCCACCAGTCTCTCGATGTTTCCCCGGCGTCTCCGCACCCGGTTGGGCTCATCGATCGAGCTTCAGTGGCTAATCGACCGTCGGTTAGCTTCTCAGCGGCTAGCTTGCTACCAGCTAGCCAGCTAACCGAGGCCCACCAGGCTAGTCCTGCTAGCTCCATTGGCGCACTCTTCACCCGTGCGGCTACCACGCCGCCTCAAGGTGACACCGATGACGAGCCAGTTATCGAAGCTGTGGATGAGGAGGAGATGTCCTCCTTCCTCTCCGCTCACGGCGCCACCGTCGAGGATATGCCTCCGGCTGTCAAGACCCACGCCGCTCAGCTAGCTTCCGAGCTAGCTTCTCTGGCTACTCAGGCGGCTAACAGGCTAGGCCTGCCTCCGCCTCAGCGCTATCCGGAAGGGCGTTTCGACCCCTTCTCCGGTGCGCTGCCCTCTCCAGATGCTCTCCCCCTCCCCGCTCACCCCACGGTTGTGGCCGATGCGCAGGGCTCCTGGGAGGCTCCCTACGCCGCCATTGCCCCTATCCAGGGACACGCGGCGTTTTACGCGATGGACAAGGCGGGCGCCATTGGCCTCTTGCAGCTCCCTTGCGTTGAGGATGCGGTCGCTGGTTGCCTTGCACCAGCCTCTGCTGCCACCTGGACATCGCCTCCCGAGCTCCCCTCCAAGCCGTGTCAACGCACGGAGAAGCTCGCATCCAAGGCCTTCATTTGCACAGGCCAGGCGATAAGGGCGCTAAACACCGCCTTTCTCCTCTCCTCCTTGGCGGATGAATTGGTGGCTGAGCTGGCTACGCAGCACTCAGAGCTGACCATCCATCAGCTCCGCAGAATTACCGCCCTCACCTCACTGGCTATCCGGGCGGCCATTAAAGCCGACGGGCGCTCCCTTGGCTCACTGGTCGTCTTAGACAGGCATCTCTGGCTAAACCTCTCCTCCATGCCGGAGAAGGAGAAGAAGCATCTGCTGAATGCTCCTATCTCCGCCGATGCACTGTTTGGCCAGGCGCTGGAGCTACAGCACGATCGCTCCCAAGCGTGCCCCGCCTCAACAGACCGCTCCCGCTGCTCCTCAGACGCGTGCTCATACGCCTCAAAGGACGCAAAAGAAGAAGGCGGACGCGCCCAAAGCCGCGCCACAGCCGGCTGCCGGGTCGCAACCCACTTGGCAGCGCTCCCGCTCTCGCGGGCGCCCAGCTCCCGCCAACCGCCCGGTTAGCCGGGAGCGGCGTAAGAGGCCACAGCGACCCTGATGGGGTCGCGTGTGCGCGGCAGAGCATGTCATGCGATCGCCATCCATTGACTGCTACGCCTCTGTGTGCTCTCAAAGGCCCGGGTCCTCGCTCTGCAGTCCCCAGCTCGGAGCGTTCTCCCCTGCTTCGGCGGTCCTCTCTGATCTCACCCCCTCACGGGGCGCTGAGTTTGCCTTGTTCACAAGCACTCCGCACACACGCTACAGCCCCTCTGGGGCAATGTTTGAAAATGAGCCCCGGCCCAGGCCGGAGGACGCCCTCTGTTCTGTCAGCGCTATCGCGCACTGGGGCACCGGTACGGTCTCCGGCGCGCGTTCAGCTGACACACGCCCCGCGCTCTGCGCCCCGCGTTTCGACACACCTAGACGGCGCCCACATGGCAGGTCGCAGGTGCAGTGCACGGCTCATCGACCACCTACGTCGCTGACACGCGCTCCAGGTCGGCCGCCCTACGGGGTGTCGCAGGCGAAGCGCACAGCTCACCGACATCGGATTTCGCTGACGTGCGCGCTGAGTCGGCCGCCCCACCGGGCATCGCGAGTACTGCGCACGGCCTCTCAGTCACGCGTGAGCGCCCAACGGTCTCACACACGGCTAACTGGCCCTCAGCCCCCGCACACTGTCGGGTCTCTGGTCTGTCAGTCGGACGCTCTTCGGCTTCGCGGACAGCCTCAGTCTTTGACCTCGGCCCCCCTAGTGCCACCCGGAGGCAGCATAGCACTTCGTTTGTCCTTGCTGCCTCCTCATGCCGCCGCTCTGCTCCGGCAGAATTGGGCGATGTGCACAACGTCGCGTTTGGTCCTATCAACAGTGTTGAAGGGCTATCAACTGCAGTTCAGGTGGCCACCCCCGCCCTACAGAGGTGTCATGGAGTCAGTGGTGCCCCCCACCAGGGCCCCTGCGCTCAGACAAGAGCTTTGCGATCTCCTGAGAAAGGGCGCTATTCAGCGCGTAGATCCGACGCTGGCGTGCGCAGTGGGCCTTGGGCGCTATAGCCAGACGCATGACGGTGACCACCGATGCGTCCAAAACAGGCTGGGGCGCCGTTTGCTGCGGTCGCCCCGCCAGGGGGATATGGGGCACAGCCTCCAGGAGATTACACATCAATGTGTTGGAACTCCTTGCTGTTTTCTGCGCTCTGAAGGAGTTTCTCCCTCTTCTCAGAGGAGAACACGTTCTTGTGCGCACAGACAACACCACTGTTGTGGCATATATCAATCGCCAGGGCGGCACGTGCTCTTCGGACCTGTTTCGCCTGGCGTACAAACTGCTCACCTGGGCCTCTCGCCACTTCCTGTCGATCAGGGCGGCGGACTTGCCAGGTGTTCGCAACACAGGCGCGGACCTCCTCTCCAGGGGTGTTCCGCGTGCAACCGACTGGCGCCTCTGCCCAGCCGTGGTGCACAGCCTCTGGTCCCGCTTCGGGTGGGCACGAGTCGATTTGTTCGCCTCGAGAGAGAACGCTCATTGCCCAGCGTGGTTTTCGCTGGAACGAGATGCGCCGCTAGGGACAGACGCGCTAGCACACCCGTGGCCGCGCGGTCTGCTCTATGCTTTTCCCCCCCTTCCTCTGATGCGTCAGGTGTTGGCCAGGATCAGAGCGGGGGCGCACAGAGTGATTCTGATCGCCCCCAATTGGCCATCTCAGAGCTGGTTCTCAGATCTGGTCTCACTGTTAGACGGCCAGCCGTGGACTCTCCCTCTGAGGAGAGACCTCCTGTCGCAGGCTCACGGGTCGCTGTGGCACCCCAAGCCGGAAGCGTGGAGACTGACGGCTTGGCCCCTGAACGGGCGCGTCTCCTAGAGAGCGGCCTGTCAGACGCAGTGATAGAGACCGTCCAGGATGCTAGAGCTACGTCCACTAGGTCGTTGTATACACTGAAGTGGCGCGTATTCAGCACGTGGTGCAGAGACAGAGGCTGTGATCCTCTAGTCTGCCCTATTGGCGAGGTGCTTGCTTTTCTGCAACACCTATTTGATCAGGGTCGTACACCCTCTACTTTGAAGGTGTACCTCGCAGCCATCTCAGCTTGCCATGTTGGCTATGCTGGCGTTTCCCCAGGCGCTCACCCCCTTGCGTCGCGCTTCATGAAGGGCATCAGACGGCTCCGCCCCTCTGCCTCCCCTTCGGTTCCTACTTGGGACCTGGCCACCGTCCTATGTGGACTGGCCCTTACGCCCTTTGACCCTCTGTCGAGTGCCAGTCTAAAGATGCTTTCCCTTAAGACTGCGCTTCTGCTCGCCCTGGTCTCGGTGAAGCTCGTCAGCGATCTGACTGCCTTGTCGGTCAGTCCTGACTGTCTTGAGTTCACGCAAGGTGACGCGCGGGTCACGCTGCGGCCGAATCCCTTTTCTCGCCCGAAAGTGCTGTCTACTGACCCTCGTTCGAGGGTCATTGAGCTCGCAGCCCTTCCTGAGATGGGCAGTTCTGTGCCCGTTACTCTGTGCCCAGTCAGAGCACTTCGTGCCTACTTGACGCGTACGCAGAGCATCAGGAAGACGAACCAGTTGTTCGTCTGCCATGGCGAGCGTGCCAAGGGTCAGGCCTTGTCTACCCAACGCATGTCGCATTGGCTTACAGAAGCCATACGTCTGGCATATGAGGCGGCGGGTGTTCCTCCGCCTGTTCATGTCAGGGCGCACTCCACCCGTGGAGTGGCGGCTTCTTGGGCCTTCTGGAAGGGCGTCCCCCTGAAGGATATCTGCTTGAGCGCTTCGTGGGCCTCAGGCAACACCTTCGCGCGTTTTTTACGCATTGGACGTCACCAGGCCGGGTGTAGCAGAGAGTGTTCTCTCTGGGCCCGGCGGCGGTCCCATGGATCCTCCCACCTCGGGCTCCTCGGTGTAGGGCTCTTGAGGCTTGGTTGTAGTGATCCACTCGTACGTTTCGGCTTCGAAACGAAAGAGAACGTTACGGATACTAACGTATCCTCGGTTCTCTGAGTGAGAAGCCGAAACGTACGCTTCGGGCCTCAATCGCCGACGCTGGCGAGCTTGGCAAAGAGGACCTAAAGCGTAAGCGCAGTCAATATATAGACTTTCTGACGTCACGCAGGGCTGTCTAAGTAGTTGCCTGCGCGCGTCAGTGCGCTTACTGCCCTTTTTTCAAAGGGTTGGTTTAAAATGACTTCAGAAAAGCAGGAGATGATAGGCATCATCCACTCGTACGTTTCGGCTTCTCACTCAGAGAACCGAGGATACGTTAGTATCCGTAACGTTTTTAACCATTTCAAGTGAAAAGTCAGATTGCGTTTTAGAATGGAAAGAAAGCATCCTATCCAAAATAGAAGAAAAAGTAAAGGAACATGCGCACATTAAACAGCCACTAAAATATGTGACTATCCCAACCGACGACAGGAATGTAACAGGAAAAAGGAACCAAAACTCCATGGAAAACAACGGAAGATAGTGCATATGGATTATCCGAGAAACTAAAGAGAATCTTCAGCAAGCACAACATCCCAGTCTACATCAAGCCAGGAAACACCCTCAGACAGAGACAGCCTCCCCCCAAAGACAAAACCCCAAAGGCCCAATTTCAACAATGTGGTTTAGGCAGTGCAGTGCAATGAGAAAACACAGACATATGGCCCAATACAGGAGGCGACTTCATCAGGACATGGACATCAGGTTGCAAAAGTACATTTAGAGTTAAGGGACAAGGTGCACTTTTTAAAGACATTGACAGGCACCCTTTGGCCAAAGAAGACAAGTGGTATGAGAGAGGAGTGAAGGATGCCATCTTGTCCATTTGGAACAACCAGCTTTGCACAAAGGAGCTGGGCTGCATCATCTTCCTTATGATCACTATCTAGGATGCTGAACTGGTGCTGTTTACCATCAGGGCAGTTCTCACTATTTGAATCCTGTGATCTTAATGAGTCTCACTGCATTTCACACCTTTGTCAGTGAATGGCTCGTGTGACAATGGGAGGAGTGTTGTTTTAACTCACAGCTCCACCCCTGGTGGTCTAGACATACAATTCCTGGTTAGATCAGAACCGAAGAGGCAAAAGGTGTCTCGAAGCTCCGGTAAAGAGGTCCAGTTCTATACAACTTTGCACCCTCGCTTCTCAACAATCATTGATCTGATCTGGCTTGTCACACTGACATGAAGGATTCTCTTACTTCTCTTAAGTCATCTAGACACATTTTCACACTTTCACACAGTATGGGTGTATTCTTGTAACTTGAAAATATAATTTTTAATTAAAAAATTAGGGTTAACATCCCTGTGATGACGTTGAGCTTACCAAAATGGCATCCTTCTCTACTATCATTCCTTCCATTTCTGTAAAAGTGTGACAGCCAGAGACAACTCTAGTAATTCTCTGTGCACTTTGACTAGGTGTACCAG
>JAGFZM010002146.1:0-44210 GCA_017657215.1 Limnothrissa miodon | reverse complement strand
TTTTGTGTGATTAGAAGATGACACACTCTATAGAAAAGAGATGAAGATGAGAACCAGTTGAAAGCGATCCCTGCACAGGACGTCTTTAATCCCCCATTGATCTCTTTCTTTCTCCAACAAGATCATGTATTTCATCCTTTTGCATCAGCCTGCACTTCTTTCTGTGCACAAGCAATTTGACTGAAATTATTCCCACTCTCAATTGAAATTGATCTGAGAACGAAGAGTAATTAAAAACCACAGGATTTTTGTCTCAGTGTCTGTGTGTGTGTGTGTGTACATTTGAAAAAGTGTGTGTGTGTGTACAAGAAAAATGTGTGTTCGTTCTCAGCATGTTATTAATGGACTGGTACATTAAAACAAATTAGCAGCATTTGTCTCACGCAGTGGACCAGTGGGTATGGGTGGCGGGGGTGTGTGTGTGTGTGTGTGAGTGTGTGTGTGTTGGGGGGGGGGTATTGTGCATGTATGGGATCAATGTCATCAGTAGTGGAGGTCAAACCATGCTGGCCCCCCCCCCTCAGCTTCACCCTCTTCTCCTCCCATCAGCCTTATCAAAGCGTCAGACGCACAGCCTCAAAACATGACTCATCTCGAGTGTTGATGAAAACTACTTCCAAGCTATTCCAAAGCTGTCCAGGGAGTCCAAAATCACCCACAAGTTGGTTGTGACTTCTTTACCCCATCCCCTCTGGTTTTTGTTGCTTTATTTTTGTCCGTGTTGAAGTCCAGACATGTGCATTGTGCTGCTGGTGCACACAAGGTTGACATGCTCGACACGCCAATTTCACTTTTCTGCGTTTTTCTTTCTTTCTTTCATTCCATTCCTCCCTTCCTCTGCAGGCCTCCTCTCTTTCTGCAGTTCATCAGGTCCCAGTGGGCAGAGGGCCTGCTGGTGGGGTGCATAGGGCCTAATTGTGTTTTAATGGGAGAACGCCCCATTACAGGTCAACGTCTCCCTCATTTTTCCAACCCCATTCCCCTGCTGCCTCCCATCGCTTTAAACCATTAACCCTCTTGTGTGTGTGTGTGTGTGTCTATGTGTGTGGGGGACTACGGAGTGGGCAGGGGGCCGCCTAATTGGTCTGTTTCAGGCGTTCTTTAAAGTGGCACAGGAGGTGCCTCCAACAAACCAAACAAATCAATGAGTGAAGGCGGGAGAATCGGTGTGGTGTCGGCCTGGCTCTGTGCAGTGGCTTCAGCCTGCTTGTGAGTCTCTTTTTGAAGAACCTGCTAGCAACAGCAGCAAGGAGCCAGTGTCACACTGCCATGAAAGTGTCATTGATTTTGAGGCACAATTTTTGAGTAGTCAATCTCCCATAGAAAGACCATAATGTAGAGAGCTCAAATGACGAAGGAACAGGAATAAAGGCATGTCCTTCCCGACCTTGCAAGCACGTACATTACTTCAGTGTTCCTGCAACATCTGTGCCATTAGACAGAGTGTTGGACTACATTAGTCTGACAATGTCAGAATAGGGATAATTTAACAATTTTACTCTACTAAATGACATAAACATGGTCCTTGATAAACCTGACTCACTACAAATTCTTAAAGCTGATAAATTCCCTATCTGCATTTACCTTGCTTACATACACATGTGAATACTGCACCTAGAGAATGGAGGGTCAATTTTTGAATCATTTTTGGATAATTCTATTTTATTATCAAATTGCATTTTTCTTTAAATACACATCTCTATGTCCCTGTCCATGCGTTGAATGTACTGTATGCAAAGTCAAATTCCTTAGCATGCAAGTGCATAATACTAATCCAATAAAGCTGATTGTAAGTCGGCCGGTCTGTCACCCACTGATGGTGTCACATCGTAGGTACTCTTTCTCCATTTTTCTTCACTTCCCTCCCTCTCTCTCTCTCTCTCTCTCTCTCACTCTCTCTCTTGTGTGTGTCTTTTTGAAGATTTGTTAGGTTTTCAAGGACTTGTGCTTGCATGACAGCCGAGCTAAAGATTTCATCTTGTGGCATAAGTGGACTCCACTCAGGGTGACGAGGAAGGCCGGCTCCATTAAGAAGCCATTGTCCACAGCCCAGTGTC
This sequence comes from Limnothrissa miodon, assembly GCA_017657215.1. NCBI lineage: Eukaryota > Metazoa > Chordata > Actinopteri > Clupeiformes > Clupeidae > Limnothrissa > Limnothrissa miodon. The sequence continues at coordinate 42,153 of JAGFZM010002146.1, read as the reverse complement.
ATTTCATTTGTCAGATTTGCCACTGTAAGTGCCTGTGATGGATCATTGTGCCACCTCCAGCCCAGTAGCACAGAATGAAAACGAAACACTCAACTGTGCCCTTTCTTCTTCCCAGGAACTCCACAGAGAAGAGCTCAGTAAAGCACACTATAGCCCAGGATCTCTCTCTCACACACAGTCTCATACACATGTCCAAAAAGCACCCACACATACAGTACACACACACACACACACACACACACACACACACACACACTCACATACAGAGTTGCTTCTATGATGAATGTCATGATGAATGAGAAAAGAACATTGCGCCAATGAAAATAGATTTTCCTCTGGAATTGAGGAAGGGTTGAGATCCACACTTCAAAAAAGCGCTACCACTGTGAGTGAGACAAGCCACTTTGGGCAGCAGTAAAACTGAGTAAAAGGCTTCAGCAGGAGTGTTAGAAGCATTAGATGAGAATGTGTTTCTCTGAGCTGTCAGTGTAATTTGCCGTGAATGACAGTGTGTGTTCCTGTCATTACCAGACAGGCAGCATTAGTCAGGCTGTTAGTGCCTGGTGTTTGTCAGGCCATTGAGTTATACACACCGAACTGTGATTTTCACACATCCAAACCGGTAAGCTTTTAGGGTGCTGCTTGCTGTTGTTTGTTTTTCGAGTGACTTGCTGAGCCTGTGGCGGCAATGCTCAGGGGGGCAGTGTGTGTGTGTGTGTGTGTGTGTGTGTGCGCGTGTGTGCATAGAGGGATGGCCAGCTGAGTGTTATATTTAACACAATTACACACCCAGTATGAAACATGTACAGTAATGCCAGCGCTGCGCCTGATAACGGGGCTGAATGGATCATCCCTAAAACCTGCTTTGGCAGTAACATCTGCATGTACATATCTTTCTCTCTTTCTCTCTCCCTCTTTCTCTTTCTCTCTCTCTCTCTATATATATATATCTACCTTTTCTGTTTTTTCCTTTCTTCCTCTGATTCCACCTCTTACCCAAGCAGTCTCTCTGGAACACTCCCCTGATTGTATTGCCAGGTTCGACCTCATCAGGCCGTGGATTCAGGGCTGGTTGACACTCCTTGGCAAATCAACAGCTAAGAGCCTCTTGGACTGAGCACCAGGAACACAGACAATCGATCCGCCTCCTTCATCCCAGTCCTCCTCCCCTGCCCCTGTTTAGCCCTTTGCTTACTTTCATTTTACTGTGACAGGGCTATAGGATTTGGTGCAATCACTCGAGCCCAAGCAGTATAGCAGTTTCTCCACAAGAAAACTGACACTGGGCAAAAAGGCTCTGTTTCCGGAGGTATTTGTGCTCATATATCACTGGATATTTCCAATATTCGGACATATATTGATATATACGCTCCGGATACGTAAGTCTCAATTGTCATATACTGAGCATATCTAGAGTCCGGAATGGGACTGTATCGACATGCGACATATCCGGATGCCATATACGCACCGGGTATGATCCATTTTTCACGTATTTGCTGTGGATACGCTCCCGAATTCGTCTCATTCTTGTTGTCATGTCTCCGGATATGTCAAACACAGGTAGACCCATAACCCAAATGGCAGGGGTGTTAATTTATTTCAAAGGCATTTATGTACATGCCTTTTGTTAACTTTATTTTAGGAATTTAAACATAATAATATCGTATATGGTAATATCGCCAAACTGACTTATTGTTACAGTCACACCTACAACATATCCTACAATAGACTGCCATTAAAACAATTAGCTTACTATGGATTGAACTACATTCGACAATTTTTTTCTTTATGGTTAAAAGGCATACGACAGACAATGCGGTTTTGTTACGTTGTCTTTATTTTTATTTTCCCATTTACAACTTTAACGTTCAGTGTAATATGGCCGGGTTCCACGGCAGGAGAGCCGGCCCCTCCTGGTGAGTCTCCGGTTGTCTGCAGTGTGTTTGGCATTTGGATTGCACTTCTCCGCTTCGGCGTGAGCACAATAAGCGCATTTGACCTCCCGACTTTTCTTCGGACATAGGGTGGCGTCAGCTCCTTTGAGATGTTCATGGTCGCAGCTTCAAAAGCTACAAGAAAAGCGGGCAGCGTTAAACAATGCATTTCAAAAGGTCGTAGGCTACTGTTGAAAGTTTATATCCATCATTTTCCATGGCTAAAGCCGCGGTCATTTACTATAAACATGTTTAATAACCGGTAACGTGGCAGTATACAACTGGGTTATATCGAGAACGTTTCAATTAACGTGAACTACATGCATGCGCAAAACTTCTGTTAAAACTGTTAAATTGGTCATACCTGTGATTGGTCCAACTCGCCATAGCAGTTCCTCCAGCCCACGATGTGCGCATCACCATGCCTGATGAACAAAAATAGTTTCTCATAAGTCTGACAGTCTGAACATCTAATATCTATAGTTATCTATCCAGTGTCTATAGTTCATGTTCTTTTCCTTATAGAAAAAAAACAAACAAACAAAACATGCAATCATATTACCTCTGAAACTCCGGGGGGGGTTGCAGCAGCATCACCGCCACTGTTTCCTCTAGACGAGAGTCCCTTCATGTCCTCCATGGAGCTAACAGATGTCACCCATTGCCCTGCAACAAGAAACAATTAATTTCACCATTTGTCATTGTCGTCTGTATTTTTTGGCATATAACTGAAATAGATGTAAACGCAATAAATGTCAACCACATAAGCCAATTTATGTAGCAGGCTTCACATTTTGCGTTAGAGGGATTTTAAAATAAGTTTCCTGCTGTTATATAGATCAGACATCAGTTTCAGTAAAATGTTTCGACATTCAAATGAATAATACCGAATAATATGCTACACACATATGCTACACACAGCTTGTTTTCCCAAGATACAACTCCTGGCGGCTAACCATGTAGCTATCGTCAGCCTGCCTGGACAGTCTGTAGCTAACGTACGTTGCCTTCTTCAAATTTGATGGAAGCGCTAACGCTAAAGTAGCTGGTAGCAAAAAACAGTCATTGGTTATACACAATTAAAAGGTTAAACATTACAATTTCACACATGCTTTAATATAGATCTGCATTAAGACTGTATTAACACTTCATCAAGATGATGTGCCTCTGAACAAAAATAATTCTTGTTACTTTAGGAACGGTAGGCTACATAAGACATACCTCAGAAAATATCTCGGAATTGTTTTCCACTTCATCAAACCTCGATCTTGCTCCCCAAGCAATGTCGATTTCACTTGATCTTGATCTCGGAGTTTCCGTAGTAGTAAATTACACAAATTTCACACCAAATCACTGTTACAGAGCGAACGTGAAGTACTGCTGCTGCATTATAACGTTAATCCCTTTACTCTGATTTTAAATATGAGGACCAGATAAGAGCCAATCATCCTTAAGAATCACAACGTTCTATTCAATTTGATTGGAGCAGGTTTTGGCGCTGGATCAAGGATAATCTGTGTTCATAAGTATTAATAGTGTTTATGTATTTTATTTATTATAAACTGTTCGCAATATAATTTACATTGCTGCGCCCTCCAACGTCAACACGGAGCCACGACTATGATCACTGTCATGACCTGGTGTCCATTAATTAGGGGTGAGTCTCAATATTTCTGTAGACCTATGCAATTCAGCGCAAGGGCTCAAATCACCATCAACGTCATATCAGTGTTATAGGCTACGTGACAATAAAAACAAAACCAATATAAGACAATAAAAATATCCAGCAAGATTTGTTTTATAAAATAGCTCCCTTTTTTAATTTAAGATGACGTGGCAGTCAGAACATTATTAAGGTCAGTGGAGACATGCAAAATAGATGATAATATTAGGCTAACAGTCCTAATAAAAACAGAAATGCCCAGCAGAATATGGCATGATATGCTGTGTTAGCCCATGAAAAACAGTCTAAAAAATTGCCCGTTTCGCCCAGGGAATCCTAATTCAAATTACATTTTGCAAATGTTGGAGATGGTCAACATGCATCAGATATCCTGCATGTCTTAACAAATAGCCTATCCGGGTTAAAATATCTCCGGATTCTACCCAGTGCAAATCCGGAGTCAAAACACATCAATATTTGTACGGATTCATAAAAAGTCAGGATATGATCAAAACCTGGTCTGGATATGCTGCGTGTCATTGAAAATATCCAGTCAAAATATCTCTAGATTCTAGCCTATTTTGCCCAGTGTGACTTCTCTATAGCCGGCCATCCACTTTGCCTTCCACATTACACACGCGCCTGATTGGTTCCTGATGAGATACACTGGGAGGTGGGGACAGGTGATTAGGGAGATGTAGACACATTGTAGGAACATTCACCCAAGGCGACGTTAAGAAAACCTTGCGTGCCGCTTCGTTCACAGGCCCAATCTGATTGACTCACAGGTCTCCCCCCCGATGACAGTTAAGGCTCAGTCTGATGACTCTGCTGGCGACTGCCAGAGATAGTGGCCATACTGGGCCCTCTAATGTAGCCCTGTGTTTGCGTCATATGGGCTCGGCGGCTACACCTCTCTCAGTTCTCTCAGTGTGTCCTCTGTGTGGTTCGCTGTGCCTAAGAAGCCACACAGGCCCAAATTGCACCTCTGGCACATGAGCAGTTAAGGCCCCACAAAAGAGCCACAGCATTAGCGAAGCCATTAATATCCCTTTCTGACAGGAGCACACACACACACACACACATAAAAAGCACACACTCAACCGTGGCGTTGCTTAATTCTGCTTATTATTCTCCAGGAGAGTTTCCCGGTGGGAGAGCGTGCCGCGCGGCAGCGCTCAGTCAGGCTCGGGCTAACTCTCACCCCTTCTCCACGGGCCTCTTCACGCGACGAGCTGCAGTCCCTAATTACAACCCCTGTGAAATGTGGTAAACATTTTGCCGCCAATTTGCTCCACTTTTCCTTTTTTTCCCCTCCCCTGCTTTCTATTCAGTTTTTTTTTCACCTCTTAAGTGAGCTTTTGTGGACCCTTTTTTTCCTCTCTTTCTCTTGTGCAATAAGCAAGTTGAATCAAGGGCAAGGGGCCTTCATATGTAGTCTTGTAGAGGTGGTGGGGAAAAAAGGCATTCATTAGTGATATTAGAGTGTGGCAGATAGCTAAATTGCTTCTGATAAACGAACAGATCCATTGGGACCAGGAGCCTAAGCCTGTTGGTATGCAATTATATTATGGAGCTCTGCATCCTCCACTGGAGGTGTTCTCTTCGGGGGCCCAGAGTAGGCGTTCCACGTGCCCACCTGGGGGAGCTAGCCCACGGATTAGATGCTGCTGCTGGTAATTGGGAGCAGTTAGCAGGCACTCCGAGCACTTAAGAATGAGTTGGCTAATCCTCACCAAGGAAAAGTGCTTTTCTTCTCCTTCTCCATGTGGCCTGCTTCTTGATTTTCCTCCTCCTCATCACTCACTCTTTTTCTCTTTCATTCACACACTCGTTCTCTCTCTCATTCACACACAGATTCAGGCAAGCATTGCTGATAATCTACTTTCACTAGCCTACCTCCCACCTTGGAGCTCTCTCCCAGAGCAGGAAGCCAGGGAGAGAGCCTTTTTGTAGGAACATTCTAAAATGCTTAATGCGAAAAAGTTTAGCAGGATTTAATATTGCAAAACCGATCACCACCATTCTTGTGGACATTACTAACCATGCCTAGTTTCACCTCTGTTAATGAATACTGAAACCAATTATGACGCTCCCTATATGGGAAAGAATACACTTAATGCAGATTATATATTATGTTGCAAGGCAATTTAAAATCTTTGACAGAACTATCAGACTATGGAAGGAGTAAGGTTGTGAAATTGTGATTACAATATAATGTCACTTTTGAGAGACCACCACAGGTTTTTGATTTAGTTGTCTCATTGGAGACATGGCCTCATCTACATGGGTTGAACTCTGCTGTGGTAGTGCTCCATACATACAGTATTACTAAAGCAAACCATGATAAGCCTGTGCTAGGTTACAGATACAGTCATTAACAAATATATTACTCAAATAAAATCAAGCTGAGACAAACACAACTGAGGCACTGCATTTGCATAAAGAGCCTATGCTACTCTAGGGGAAAAGTCCAATTTAGATAATGTCCAATCAACACGTCAGCTTATTTAACTATGTAATGTTGGATGGATGTTAAAATTAGTCTTTGCACAATTCCTTTAGAGGTTGTATTGTTTAAACATTCTAGGGAAATGTTGCAACTATTACCAATCCTCAGCATCATCAAGATTTTTTTAAATTTTTTGAAAGTAAAGTTGTCTTAGAAGACAAAAAGTTGTAGGCCATGCAAGCTACTGGTGTATCAAAGGTGGCTAGGATGAGTCATGTTCTAATCCGTGTTTGGCATGTTTGTCTGTTTTTCTAAGGCAACACCAGTGAGCAGGCGTTTGCTCAGCACGCTGCGACCGCTCTTTGTTTGACATTGTGCTCAGCAAACTGCAGCTGTTCACTTTAATGGAAGCCTTTGAATAAATATGCCATGCCAATTTGTATGTATTTATTTATTTATTTATTTATGGAAAAACAACGGCGGAATTGAAATCGACTTGTCACGTTGAGACATGTCTACCACAACAGACCTCACCGGCACCAATGCCGCTGCAGACAGGCAGGAATTATTTGTGCATGTCAACAGAAACCTAAGCTGACACCGCCCGCAATAACTTTATATAGTCGCCGCGTGAGTTTTCATTTCAGATCGCCAAACGTTTTTTTTTTTTCTGTTATATTACTTGCTGACAATTCTAATATCACCAGTCTACCCCAGCGCTCAGACTTACCGTGTAATACTTCTGCGTGTCATGGAGGGCTGATAAATGTAACTCACCACATGGGCTTTGTGTTGTCCATTCTGGGGGTGTTTTTGCCAATAGATAGCTGGATAAATAAACAGCAGGTTAAGGGCACTCCATGCTGGGCTAGGGGCCTCATGCCAGTCCACACAACACGAAGGTCACCTTTGGAGTCACAGTACATCTGGTCAGATATGGCAGCGAGGATGAGATGAACACATAACAAGTTCTTTCTGACCTTTCCTTCTGGGAAGAGGCCTGAGTTTGGGCACCGCAATGTGTCTTCTATCTTGACAGCAGCTTGCAGCTTCTTTCGACCACAAAGAATGCATGAGAGAGAGATAGCAAGAGAATGCATGAGGGAGAGAGGGGACATTCATGGTCAAACTGTTTTCTTTTTCAGTTAAACTTTACAAACTGTGAAGCATACATACTAGACTTTTAAACTTGTTATAAAGTAGTAACAATCATCAAGTTATTTGATCAAAATTGCCAATTATCCTATCAAAACCAAAGCACCCTTCTCAACAGTATATAAGTAGCACATAGAATCTACCACTGAAAGTCAACTAATCATTCAAATGCAGACCACCAGTAAAGAAAATATTAATAGATGAATCATCTCAAAATCATCTTAGTAATTTTTTTCCTGTAAGACCTGAAAAAAAAAGACTTGGGGGACTATTTTATCAAGATGTCCTAAAATGAGCATTGCACCTACGAGATTTCTGCATTCATACATGTCAGAGTTTCCCAAATGTGCTGCCAAGCCTTACAGCCTCTCTGAACATTTTAAACAAGTCATCCATCTCAATTGTGGTCCCCCTGAGGTACTTGCCTATTTGGATAACCACAACTCTGTGGTGATTTGGAGAAACACAATAAGGTCCTGTTCCATTTTGGAGAAAATAACAAGCTCCCAATCCTTCCATATTGGCTGTTAAATATTAAAACACTTTCCCACATTGCTCACATGAACCCAATTACAGCAATTAAACAACACACTTAACTCAGTTTCCAACACAGAGCACAAGTAATTCATTTGCACCTGGACAACAGGTAAGGCTGCGCGATAACCGGTTTAGAGTTATGCTTTATGAAACTCACTCAAATTTGACTATTGCCATTGCCTGTCAAATCAATCCAATCAATCATTTAGACAATATTTAACTAATTGTAGTATTTTAAAGCCAATCCACAAGTTGATTTCAAGCCATTTAAGTGTGGGGGATAAATCCTCTCCGGCTCCGGCTCTATTAAAAGGTTCATGTGAAGTCTATAGAGGCTGGGGACCAAGGAAATCTATGGCACACGTGTGCTCTCGTTTCTTCCTCCTTCTCCACCGCCATCTGTTGCTGCGCAGGCCTCTCATGTTAGTAATTAGGGACGTGTTTGTGTGTACACAGCGGAAGCCGTCTCCCCAGTGACCGGATCACATCATACACGCATCTTCCCTTCTCACATGTGCTTCTTGAGAGGGTAAATTAGACTGAAGAGCCTCTCTTTTTGTTATTTTTCTCTCTCTCTCTTTCTCTCTCTTCTGACTTAAGTAGAAGGAAGGCTTGCCAGCACAGTAAGGGCTCTTGCAGCTGCCGAGCACAAAGTGGAGTCTCCAAGACCAGTAAAAAGCTCCTGCATGAGCATGCATGTCAACACAGTGATGGACTGTGTGTCTGTGTGTGTGTGTGTGTGTGTGTGTGTTTCAGAGAGTGAGGCAGAGACATTATGTGATTGTGTGTGGAGGGTGGGAAGCAGGTTACATGTGTGTGTTTGTGTGTGTGGGTGGATATGTGTGTGTGCTTCAAATGTGCATTTCGGTGAACATGTCCGTGCTTTCCCCCTGATGGAGACAAGATCCTGTAGGGTTCAAGTGTAGATGAAGCCTCCGCTGCTGTCAGTGCTCAGCAGACACACAGAGACAGTGCATCTCCACTGGCACCACCACTGGCCACCAACACCAGAGTGCAATGTTGTGTGTGTCTACTTTTACAGCGCCGGTTTAAAAGTGAGGCCGCTCCTCTAGCATGACAGCAGAGAGAGAGAGAGAGAGAGAGAGAGAGAGAATACTGGCTCACCTCATCACAACCTTTTGTTTCTCTCAAACTCTCATCTTGAACATCAATCAGACTGAACAAAGCAGGGAACTTGCACCTCTAGGAGCTATTATTGAGTTCTGTTGGTTCACACAAACACTCACGCACACATACACACACAAACAGACAACATAAACACACATACATGCAAACACACACACACACACAGTCACACACAAATACACACCAACAACAACACCTTTTCAGCCGCTGCAGATCACGTTGCCTAGTGATGGTTCATCTGTCACTTTTACAGAACACTATTCAGACAGACTTGACTGACTGAGAGAGAGAGAGAGAGAGAGAGAAAGAGAGAGAGAGAGATTCAAGCATTATGTCTGTTTATTCAGTCTGCAGGAGAGAAAACAAAGAATAATGAACCTTGATGCAAATAGCATGGATGGCCACTAGATGGCAACACAATGCTTCTAGGGGGGACAGCAGATGAGTACATGTGTTAGAGGACCCTTCCTATTGTGTCTGTTTCAATACTTCCTTTGTTTGTTCCAGCGATCTGAGATCCTGTGTGTTTGGGTGGTAATGAACTTGCCAGATAACTGAGGAATGTTGTTCCTGTGTCAGCAGCAGTACAGGTGACTTCCACAGCTGTGTGTGAACAAAGATAAGACCAAGACAGTGCAGTTGATGGGGTTAGACCCAGTCCCCCACCCCCACTATCCCCACTCCCATATAGCAATACCAGCATCCATTATTCATTCTTAGTCAGCTCAAAAGGAGAAGTTGAAAGAAGCCTGATTTTACAGAACGAGCCGCGCTGACAGCTGGGGCTGCAACCTTGGTTATTTTTAAGCGGGCGACAAACTTTCTACTTTCTTCCACTCGGCAATTCTTGTTCTCTCTGTTCTTCTCCCTCCCTCGCTCGCTTTCCTCTTCAAGATTAATGTGAGAACAGTTTCTTGTAGGTGAGAACAAGAGAAACACACACACACACTTCTTCCAAAAAACAGTGTGTACCTGTGTATGTGTGTGTGTGTGTGTGTGTGTGAAAGAGAGAGACAGAATTTGTGTGTTTCCATGTGAGATGAGGGGAAATAAGTGTGCAGAGGGAACGAGATGTGAAGCGTGTTTGTATATGTGGGGGTATATGTGTGTGTGTGTGTGTGTGTGTGTGTGTGTGTCTGAGTGTGTGCGTGTGTGTGTGTGTGTGTGTGAATGTGTGTGTGTGTGTTTTGGAAGGGGGGGGGGGGTCAACAGAACAAATGGAAGCCAGTTGAGTGTGACAAGCCATCTCCATGCGACATTTTAATCAGATCTCTTGAATGGGATTAGGGGGGCCCCACATAATCTGGGCTAAAAGCGCTAAACAGGTCGCGAGGTGTGCACACTGGCAAGTGAGGAGAAGTGGCTTCGCCACAAGCAATCAAGAGATGAAAAAGATAAAGGGATTTTTTTATTTTCCTTGGTAATCTCCCTTTTTCCCCAGTGTCGCACTGCGTACCAGACTGCCCTGTCATTGTTGTTTTTGACTTCCTTTGTTTTTTGGGGTTATTTTGTTAGTTTCTGTTTTTATTTATTTATTTTTTCTCTCTGGAAGTCTGCCTTGTCTTCTGTCACAGGAAACACGGAGACAGGAAAGAAATGGGATATGAGAACACACATCTCGAGGAGGGAGACTCAACAACTCAAGGATGTGTGCGTCAAGCACCAGTCATCCCGGGCCTACAGTATCTGTGACTCAGAGAATATATCACTATTGATGCCCACAGTGATAAAAATCTCCTAATCAATCATTCTGACAGGGTTTCAACACTACCACAAACAGCTACCTCCACTTCTAACAGCTCTCACATCAGACCAGCTACACAGCTGGGTGCATTTAGCACAGAGCACCTTACTGTTCCATCATCCGTCTCCAGCGGCCTGCACTCTTGTCCCTGTGACCACATTCACATGCCTTGGTGGAGTCACAAACCATGCCCTGCACACTCTCCCATACATACAGGCCTCCACATCTGCAACGTATGTGCACTCACACACATAAGGGCACACACACACACACACAACATATATAAACACACTGACACACTGTGCACGTGAGAGCACATAATATTCACACAAACACACACACACACACACACACACTACAGTTAACTCCCAATCTGGGCCCCTCTGTGTATAACCCCGGCCACGGTTGAACGCAGTGCCGTCACACTGTGAGGTGCGACTGGGCGTCTTTCATTTCCTGCGCAGGGCTAACGAGCGAGGCTCGGCAGGAAGAGGCCTGGTGACCCCCAGCTCACCGCAGCCCCGGCAGGTCACCCCGAGCCAGGCCTTTACGCTTGATGGATATGGGGAACACTTGTGTACGTGCTGCAGACTAAACACTGCACACACACACGCACACACACACACACACACACACACACACACACACACACACACACATGCCCTTGGCTCTGCTGATTGCTCACCATTAATTTGATTATTAAAGCCAGTCCCCCCCCGCCCCCCCTTTTCCAACATTGGGACACTTTTCCTACCCAAAGCCCCGTGAAAAAGCCCAGATTGCCACAGGCTGTGGAGCAGAGGGGAGCAGAGGGAGAAGAAGTACTTATATATACACCATAAGCACGGGTAGGAACACTCTCTTCTCTGCTCTTTTATTGCGGGGCTTTGTGGACTATCAGTCTGATTCTATACTTGTTGTTTTTTGTTGTTTTTGGTTTTGCATTTTAATGGGGATTGAAGTGGTGATTATTGACATATTTCTATGGTGATGTTCCCGGCCCCCGGCGTCTCAAGGATGCCATTTTTCATCTCGCGCGCCTGAAATCGAGGACAGGGCCTGGTGCGGAGCTGTGTGTTAATTTTATTTTTGTGTTTTGTCATTCATAATGCATGAGTTTGTGTTTTGCATGGCTGTAACTTCATGGTGACTGGGTAAATTGGAGTGGAGTGCCACTTGCTTCGCTACCTCAAAGTGTCTCCCTCTCTTTCTTCCTTTCTGTCTCTTTCTCTCTCGCTCTCTCTCTCTCTCTTTCACACAAACACACAGTCTATGATTCTTCAGCTCACGTGTCAGCTCTCTTTCTGTGTGGATCTGTTCTTTTTTTTCTCCTTCTCTGGATTACTCGTGTTCACTCGCTTGCTTTCTCCTTCATTTTTGTCATGCCTGCATCCTTTGTCTGCTACTGTTTTTTCTTTACCTTTTCCTGTCTCTCCCTCACCTCCTCTCTCTCTCTGTCTCTTTGTATCTCCCCCTCTCTTTCAGTCACCTCTGAGCACTAGGAGGGGCGAACACAAATTATGATATTTTTTTTTTTTATAAAAGGCTCCTTCTCTGGGAAAAAGGGGTTTGATTGCGCTATACCTCCTGGAGTCCCTGCTTAGGGGCACACAAAAAGCCAGTGGTACCGCACAGCTCTTGTCTGCCTCCACGCATGCACACACACACACACACACACACACACACACACACACACACACATGCGTGCACGCACAAACCCACACACACACTCCAACCTGGAGTTTGCCCATTGTTGGCCATAAAATAAAATTAGTAAATCAAATCACTGTGAATTTCCATATTTCCTGCGAACAGTAAAACGCAGGGGCAGCACCTAAAAATACGAGGCCAAGCAGGCATGTTGGAGGGGATTAATTAGGTTTATATATAGATATAATCCATAATCAGAGCCAAGGAGGGAGTGTGTTTATTAATCATGCCTCAATTAAGACCTAGTGCCCAGAGGCCCTAGCGCAGAAACGGGAGCCCCCAACCCCAGCCCAGCCCAGCAAAACTCTACCCGCCTGCCTGCCTGCCTGGCAGCATGGCTGTCTGGCTTCTCTCCCCATAAGCCCAGTCGACCTTTAGCAGTCGTTACTGTTGGGGAGAGGCCTTCCAAAAATATCAGCTCTCCTGGTGCTGACGATTTCATGCTGGCCTGGTTGTTGGGGCTCAGTGCTTGGTCGGCCGGATTGCTGGCTGGGTTGTGGGCCTTGGTGTCAGATTCAGCCGCCGCTTCCCGGCCCTTCCAAAAAACAAACAAAATCTCCTTAAGATTTGGGATCAGCACTGTAAAATGCCATTGCTTGCGTCTGCATAAATGCACCAGTGTGGAGATGTAGCTGAAAGGCCAAAGCTGCCACCAGTCCAAAGCTACCCCAGTCGCTGCTCTGCAAAACAGAACAAAGTTCAGTAAGGGTCAGTGGAAGAAGTTAAGTACCGTATACATTAGACAGTGGATCTGTGATGGGACAGAAAGGCACATGTGCAGAGTACATAGAGTAGACACTATAGACATTCAGGGGACGTAGAAGGAGACATTAGATCTCATGCAACTAGGGGACAGGAAAGGAGAGGTGGCCTAAAATCCTTGACACAAAATAATTTTCCCAATATCACAGGATGGATTCTTTCAGTCTGATAGCAGGCTTACAGGGTTTCTCCTAATGACTGATCCATCTGCCCAATCCAACACACTCATTCTCTCTCTCTCTCTCTCTCTCTCTCTCCCTCTCTCTCACACACACACACACACTCTCTCTCTCTCTCTCTCACTCACTCACTCACTCTCTTTTGCACACACATACATACACGGCTGAAAAAAAGAACTGATGCCCCATAATGACATTAGTTGCATCCACTTTCTTTCCCAAAAAAGACTGAATGAGAGGCCGTACAAGAGATTGCTTCCCTAAAACCGTGCAAAAACATCTTTCTCACCATTTTTTATACAGATTTGAAAGTTTCCCGTAAAGCCGTGGGAAAGTATCATTTGAGACTGCAATTCTCCCAGGAACTTTCACAGATCAGATGAAAATGAAAAATATCATTTGGACTATGATCAAATAGTGAAAAGGAGACAAATCATTCTGATTGCCGGAGTTGATGGTTCTGTAGCCCTTTCGATTATTTACAGTATGTGCTCCTTCTAAACAATTCCATCTGTATTCCATCTGAACACAAACCATTTGACACCATTCATTTCACACTACATTGTGGAATGTCAGGGCACAGAGTTTTACTAACTTCACGGTATGAGCGTGTTTCCACTTAACCGGGACCCCTCGAAACGAATCTTTTCAGGGTCATTTCAGGGACCAAGCACATGTCCTTGAAACGGCCTGGTATGTCCCAATAGTTGATTGGTCAGACATGAGTGAAGGCGAGTGTCACGACGTATACTGAAACTGAATCAGGAAAACATTTCTGTGTTAAACTAAAAACTTTAGGCTTCATGACTTTTATGATATTTATTATATTTTGTAAAAAATATTTTGAGAAATTTGTGTTAAATACGAAAACATATGTTTTGCAACCAGAAAATCCATCTGTGGTGATATGACTTACGGTTATGGTGTTGATCAGTGACGTGACTAATGTAAAAGGTTGTGATATGATGACGTTTTTAGTGAAAGATCTAAAAGTGCCGCTTTGTAGTGGAAACAACAGCTGAAAGGACCGAGCCAGAGATTAATCACATCAATTTTCCCCTCCCAGAATTGTCCCGGAACTCTCGTAGTGGAAACACGGCTAATGCCTCCATTGTGATGTGCTTCTGTGGACTCCCTTCCTTTTCGGCGGTTACCTATGGCCAACTACTGACTGAGTGGTTAACCATTTTCAGTGACTGTAGTTGGTAATCTGAGGTTTTCACCTTTCCATGGTGGTCTCTTGGCTGCTTGCTAGTCTTTAAAGGTCTCATTCCATCGTATTTTCATTAATTTTGTGGTGGTCTCTTGTCTAAAACAATGTCATGAGAGTTGGTTTCGACAAAAATATGCTGTGGTTGTCTTGTTTCAAGCTATTTTAGTTAGGTGAAAACGAGTGCAGGGATAGTGCGAGAGGATTCTTATGAATATTAATGATATGCAAACTTATCGCTTCTGATTGGCTAACAGCACTGTGACGCTCCCTCTAGTGGGTCTGTCTGTAAGCAGCCTAATAATGCTTTCTTGAGGGCGGGCTAACTGCATAGCTAATGTTCAAAGTGACGTACGCTTGCACGGCTTTTCCGATTGGCTCGTTTTTCCCGGCTGTTTTCTATCACAGGCAAATACAGACTACAGGGGTAGGAGAGCATTTTGAAGTTGAGCATGCAAGTGCAACTTGGGCTGACCTATGGTAATGTAAAAAACTCAAGTAATAAACGGTTTACTTTGGAAGGAGACCTTTAAGGATTTTATTATTATTTTAGCCTCCACTAGTCAAGAATGTATGCCATTCAAAAAGGCAGGTTATATCATAAATCTGTATCATTATAAGTGATACATGTCATGTCATAGCTTACATGTAATTAATGTATTAGTTAACCACCTCTTTTTCTTTCACTATTATGTTTAGGGGGATAAGGTTATGGACTTACTTAATGATGAATGGTACGCACATCTAGAATGAAACAGAATCTAGAATGTAGATAAACCTGCCTGAGAGAAGCTTGCAGATCAGTAAGGTCACATTTTAGCTGAAGGTACTGTAGTGGTAATTGGAGTCTAAAATTAGATCACCTGTACCCATATTACTGTAAGCACAAAAAGTAAATCAAATCCACAGTTTGTGATCTGAGGAACACTAAATGTTGAGACTTTTTTACATGACACTGCAGCCTTCTCTATCATAACAAAGGTCAAAAAGTCTTTGTAAGGCGTTTTTGAGATGTATTGCCTATTCAAAATCAACTGGAATATGTCTTTTTTTGATTTTTTGATTTTTGATTTGTGGAGGCAGCAAGCTAGATTCTCTTTTTATGCAGGTAATTAAAAAATGTTCACTTGCATTGTTGTTCTCTAGCATTTAAATGAACGTGTATGTGTGTGAGGAGAACGGATGTGCGTGTGTGCCACAATGAGCATGACTGCTTCAGTAATAGTCCCCTACCTGCACACTATCCATGTATTTACCAATGTTGGATCAAAAACAAATAGCTCAGTTTAGTTAAGATCAATGTAGAGGTAGTATTTACTACCATATGAGAAAACAATTTAGTTTTTTTGTAGCTCTTTTCATTTAAGATCCATGCTCTATGTTGTGTGTCTGTGAAAGGATGTGCTAATACAGCCATGTGTGATTGTGTATTCCAAATACTGAAAGGGAAATTTAGGAGGGGTTATGTACAGTGTGTGTGAGTGGGTGTACTTTTGTGTGAGTGTGTGTGTGTGTGTGTGCGTGTACATGTGTCCCTGTAAGATAATGGGAGGTGTTTTGCTCCAGCATCATGTTCCTCTCTACGACCTCCCCCAGATGGACTCTTTCTGCGCTCCATGTTTTAGATGACTGGGTCACTAAATTGGGTCTTAAAGCTGCAGATTATCGTAAAGCCACCCGTGAAATCCTGCCAGATGAAACAGTAGCATACCATGGATAAAAAAAAATCCCCAAATGTGTGGGTTTGAAAAAACAGCGAGCTTTTGAGTCTTGGCTCAATCGTCTTTAATAGTCTTATAATCCCATTGCTCGTTATATTACCCTAGCATGAGTAGCCATCGCTTTTGATCAGGGGGCGGTGGTAACAAGGCCGTGCAATCAAATGCAATCACGAGCTTGAAAAACAACTATCATTTTCTGCTAAATCTCGCTCTCTCTCTTTCTCTCTCTCTCTTTCTCTCTCTTCCTTGGTCCCTTTCCCATCTCTATTGAGACATCAGCCTCGGGGTAAGTGGCTAGAGAAGCTTTAGGCTTGTGGCGGTCCTGGAAACGCCACATCGTTTTATTATCACGTGCCAAGATTTTTTCTCTTCCCCTGCCAAGTCTTTTAAGACGGCAAACAAATGCGACACACAAAAGAAATATAAATAAATAAAATCCACAGCCATATGTTCATCTGTTGAGTGAGCCAGCCAAGAAGCTATATCAGTATATGTGTGATTCACAAACACAAGATAGCCTCCTAATACAGCAGATGACTGGAAGGTGAGTGTGAACGAGACAGACAGACTGAGAAAGACAGACAGAGAGAGAATGAAAGAAAAGGTGTGTGTGTGTGTGTGTAAAAGAGAGAGAGAGAGAGAGAAAGAGAGAAGGACGGAGAGAGATTCCTCTCTCATAAGCGCAGGAATGCACTGTGGGGTCAATCCACTTCCTCCCATTCAAACAGTAGCAGCATCCCACTTGTAAACCTCTAACCCTGATCTTCCTGTGCACAAAACTGGAACAGCGCACAGCTGGGGAGTTAAGAACCTTTGTTCGACCGATCATTAGAACGCGGAGGGACACAAGTGCGGAGTGACGCAGACGTGATCGCCTCACGTCTGCGTTCCAAAGGACATGGCTGGCCAGTGAAGAATGAAAGTGACCCCTAGAGCTAAGCTCTCCGAATGCCCTTTTAAACCCCTCTAAGCATTACAGTGTCACCACGCTGGGACACTCGTACAGGGAGGGCAAGTCTGTAAAAGAGGAAAGGAAACTCTTGGGCCAACGGAAATTTCATTTAAAAAAAAAAAAAACAGCGGACTGGAGAAAATGTCCTCTCAGACTTCCCTCTTGATTGACGCTGTTCGGAGTCACGCTGCACACAAGAAAGTGCTGTCCATTGGCCCTGCTGGAACAGCCAGAGGAGCTGGAGCCTCGCGCCGGTTGTCCAGTCCGGGTTGTCCGAGGGTTGGAGGGTCGGGGAGGAAGTGGGGTCTGAGGCGGCGGAAATGGCTGGCCAGGCAGATTAGCAGGTCTCCTCATTCACTGGAAAACACACACTATGACGAATGACGGGGAGCTCCAAAGCCCCTTTGAAGCTGGAATGACTAGATATGGGCAAAATGACATTATGTCAGATGGGCTTTGTGAGCCACAGTGACATCATCAAGAAAGGACGGGTTGAAGACATAAAGTTACATATTTAGAGAGTGAGTCACTCAACACTTCTCAATAAGACAAAACAATCTTTACCTTTTAAGAATGCCTCGGCATCCTTAAAGTCAAACATTTATAGGCATCCTAACATCATTATCAGTCATAAGATTCTATTACATCAGTTCAAGATTCTAGATAGATAGAAAGATAGATAGAGATAGACAGATAGATTATATGTTTTGAAATTACAGCACCATATTCAATTCCACAGAGAGTAAGTGTAAATCCACCCATTACTGCACTGATGGTAAAGAAATATTTGTGAAATATTTTGGACCTCTTTTTTTTGCCCCTTTTTTTCTTGAAGCCAGTTTGTTTAATCCATGAGGCAATCCCTCTCCTGTGATTCCCCACAGTGCTGTGTGCCTTAGCCGTGTGTTATTGGGGAGTAGGTATGAAGGGCGAGTGGAGGAGCCGCACCATGATGAAACTCCCTGGCAATTTGAACTCTCTCAAGTTTTGCAACCTGAAGGGAGTATGCACTGGGAATTAGCATGTGAGTCTAAGCAAAGCCACATGAAAGCATCGCCACAATCTATTTTCTCAAACAACTCAGTTGCATTTTTAAGAGGATGGGGGAAAAGAGGGTATAAGCATTTTTTTGTCTGTGTGTGTGTGTGTGTGTGTGTGTGTGTGTGTGTGTGTATCTGTTTGTCTCTCTGTGTGCGTGTATGTGTGTGTGTGTGTGTGCATGTATGTGTGTGTGTCTGTCTGTAAGTCTGTGAGTGTGTGTGTGTGTGTGTATGTGTGTGTGTGTGTGTATCTGTTTGTCTCAGTGTGTGCATGTATGTGTGTGTGTTTGTGTGAGTGGTAAGAATTCGATTTTTTTATATTTAGCTGGCTAGGGTTTCTCTCCCTTTGCACAGCTAAACATCAAATAATTCAGTGAGAGCATCAACAGACTTAAGGTTCTCAGTTCTTTGAACCAGTTTGTTTCTTTATATCTGTGTGTGTGTGTGTGTGTTTCAACACACACACACACAGGATGCACAGGAGTCTGACAGAGAGACAGAAAAACAAATAAAGAAAAAAACTAAGAGATCTTCTGCATGGTTTTCAACAAATGTTCTTTAAAAAGGTTCCCAGTCCAATTATTTTGCCCTAAATGTTGGCTGTCTTTCACCGCCGCGCATCATTATTGAGGCCTTCATAGAGACGCTTTCAGTCTGCATTGCAAACCCAGTTCATGACTGACTTTCTGACTTTGAAGATTCCCAAATTCTCGGCTGCTCTGTGTGTGGCGTGTGCAAGCAGCCCACTTCCGTAATGATGAGCGTGGATCTCAAACTGCTGTAAATGGGAGAGGCACCCTCAGCACCCTCCCTCCCATCTCACCGGTGGCACTCTCTCGCCCCCCTCCCCCACCCCACCCCACATCGAGCACACAACTCTGCCGAAGCCGCTGCCGCCGCCGTCACTGCTGCCGCAAACACGAGTGTGTCATCGGCGCTGCATAATTTAACATTATCTCCACAAACACCGGCGAGCATCATGAAAGTGCATCCTTAGGCAGCCTTCAGCCTCTCCCACTTACAGCACTCCCATCACTTCAATTTAGCTTTCCGAAGAGGAAAAGTGGGGAAAAAAAAGAGAAAAAAAAAACAACACATCATGGGGGGGGGGGGTGTTGCTCCAAAAAACAGAGCATTATTCAAGATGGGAAAAATTACAGCCCCTTCCCCACACCCCCATTTCTCCTTCCAGCATGTAGTGTGTGTGGCCATGGCCTGATTATGACAAGCCAAAGTCCTTGGACTGAGATTGTGTGAAGAGAGAAGGCAAGGAGGGTGATTTTTTTTTTTTGCGAGAGAGAGGAAGTGGGAGGGAGAGGAGAGAGGCCTCATCTCCCCTGTCACACCTCAGGGCTGGGCTTTAGGATCACGTTAAGTGAGTGTTAATGTCTCCTTAAGAGCAGTCGGAGGGCTGTGACGAGACACGAAGCGCTCCCCCAGAAGACGAGGCCCGAGCGCAGGCCCCCCCTCCCCCTGCTCATCACCCCCAAGGCAAACCGCCCATGACTACAGCCCTGCTATTTTTGTCGGGAGCACAT
The DNA here is from genome assembly GCA_017657215.1 of Limnothrissa miodon. Lineage (NCBI taxonomy): Eukaryota > Metazoa > Chordata > Actinopteri > Clupeiformes > Clupeidae > Limnothrissa > Limnothrissa miodon. Next base: position 22,410 of record JAGFZM010002146.1, on the reverse strand, counting down.
CACAAAGCATCAACAAGCCCCCTTAAACCCCCCCCCCACCCCCCCAAGAAACCCCCTTTAACTCACTCACACATACACACCCACACACACACACACACACACACACACACACAAACTACTAATAAGCCTACAATTCCTCATCTCTCTCCACAATAAAACTGAATCGAAACTCTGATGCCCATTCTTCACTCCTTGAGAAGCAAGAACTTGAGAAGCAAGATGCTCAGATAGCTAACAAGGTCATGGATTTCAAATCTTTCAGACAATACACAAGCTGTTCAAGGTGTTGAGCGCTTTCTGTGGGAACCAACCACAGAAATGATAACAAACATCAACGGAAGCGAGCATAGCAACTGATACGTTTCTGTGCCTCGCCTTATTTTAAGAATTTGGCTCATAAGTTGCTATTTGCTGTTAAATCAGATTTTCTCATTCTTTATTTCCATCTTTATTCTTCATTAGAGGACACTGTGACCTCGAACAGGGTTATCGATTGGGTCACACCAGATTTCTTGTTCAAAGAGATTTCTTGTTACACTGTGGAAGCTTTAATGCATGATTGTAACAAAAACAAAATATTAAGAGAAAAGATTTATTTTGAGACATCACACAACACACAGTAACCTTACATTCAAAAGGGAGTGTGTGTTTTCAACAACTGTATCATTTATTCATTTCCATGAGATTTCAGTCAATGTGCAAAACATGAACCCAATCAGTGCAGCGGCGAGTGTAATTGGCCCATTATTGGGATACTAAAAAGGACCACGCAGTCAATGGGAGGAGAAATATACTGATGCGGAAGCCTGTGTTTCATATAGGTATTAGTTTAAACAGGTCGCATCTAAGCCGTGTGCTTCAGAAAGCTTCCCAAAATGGAACAGAATGGCAGGCATAGGCTCCCTCCTTGGGGCAAATTCTGCTAGATGCAGTTTATCCCATTCATTTGTTCATAATGGGGGGAAAAAGGCTGCAGTGGAAGTACAATGGCATGCCAGATATATTTGGATAAATGGAACAGACGCAGATATCATGCTCAGTTAACCCTCCGATTACAGATTCATTTCACATGTGCCAGCATTCGTGCCGTAGCACAGATGCAGAGACCACAGCCAAGCAGGGACTCCTTCCGTTGTGTGCAGTGACTGGGGAGGATAGGCAGGGCTAGGCAAGCATTTCTTTCAGCCCTGGGATATGTCCTGGCACTGGGCGTCGGGCGAAGATAATGTGACACTCATATCTTTGGATGATGACAGTAATGGTGACCAATCACAGAATATGGTGTTTGTCACTTTAGGCTACAGTAAGTGACAGCCAGTTTAGGCTATGTGAGAGCAACTTCAATGAATGTCAGCCTACGGTGTGTAAAATGTAAGTTTCTACAAAAAGGGTATTTTGAATTCTAAGAAAGAAAGTAAAAGCCCTCTGCTGAATCTTTCATCCACTAAGTGAGACTTATACTGGCGTTGTCACAGAGGCAGAGCTTTGGCAGCTCCCATGCCCAGGCAAGAGCCTTTTTTATGCAATAAACACTAATGTTTGTTACAATGCCATTACATGACCAATGAAAGGAAAGCGCTGACTACAGTAAGTGCTCTGAGCCATCAAACAAAAAAAGGGTGAAACATGCATCTTTGTAAAGGGGCCTTAACACCTGTTCAAAATCAATTTGAGTCACCCAGATTGTGAGAGTCATAAATAAATAAATAAATAAATAAAATTAAACATTAATCTACCTCTCTATTTCTATATCCAGCCTTCCCTAAATCCAGTTACTGCTGTAATATTTGTGATATTCCGGCACTGTGATATTTGTGATATTGTGGCACAGCGGAGCTTAATCTGATCTGCAGAAGCCTTACCTCAAACTGACATCTTAACTTCTTTAGCACCTACAGCTAGTGTTTGGGTCGTGCTGATGTGGCAGAGCAATGCGTTACTCACCGCGCATGTTGGCAGGGGAGCTTCCCCGGGCTACCCCTGACATTTTGACCTCAGCTGTTTTGCAGTATTTTACACGGCCCCATCAAACCGTGTGTGTGTGTGTTGGGAGGGCAAGCAGCGTGTGACCTCCTGTGAAGAGGTTCCGTCTGTTTGTTTCAGCAGTTTTCTCTTCCACAGCAACACTGAAATAAATAAACAAATGTATACTGTAAAAACTGCGAGTGAGTTAGACTAATAGCAAAATGTTAAATGTGCTTTTTAAAGGGCTGAGATATGATCTTGGATTTGGTTAAGAAAAGATAATTTATTCATGAAGATTTTTGTTTTATGTTTTGATGCATTATGTTTGTTTTTGTCCCGCCTACACATGGCAGAGAGTGCAACGCTGTGGTCTAGAAACACAATGCATCACACAGGTCTTATGAGGTCAGAGGGGTCAGTAGAGGCAGAGAAGATGGAAAGTGTCTACATAGTCACTAAGTGTCCGTCGGTCCTTCCATTCTTTAGAAATCTGTTTCACAAGACATACAAAAAAAAAACCCCACAAACATAAACACACACAAACAGACAAATGTCAAGCAGCCAGATTCTTTCAGCCAGAGTCTTTCGGCTTCATTCAATGTCTTCCTCCCTCTCTCTCCCTCTCTCTCTCTCTCTCTCTCTCTCCAACTCTCTCTATGGAGGCCCTGGGGTATTATCTTGGGTCTCCTGTCAAATAAGCTTGGTCGCCCTTTACGACTAATCCCACTAAACTGACTCCCTCCTTTCCAATCAGCAGGGTGCAACGCTGAGGGGCTCTGACAGAGGCACCCATCAAGCCTCCTTCTCTCTCCCCTTCCCTCACACTCACTAACACAGCACACACACACACACACACACACACACACATACAGACACAGTATATCTACAGTATGTTGCGGACCTGTGAGAAAAGAGAGGAGAAAGGGAGACAGAGTGGAGAAGCAAGGAAGAATGAGGTGATGGAGAGAACAACAACTAGTAAGAGAGAGAGAGAGAGAGAGAGTAAGAAAGCAGCTCTCACTTGTAAGAAAGCAGCTCTCACTTACCAGCTAAGTCTACATCTCAACAGCCGATCAAGCAGATAGGCTGCCCCCTTGAAAATTTAATACCAGTGTGTGTGTGCATATGTGTGTGCGTCTGTGTGTGTATGTGTGTGTGTGTGTGTTTAGGAGGGAGTGGTGGGCTCTCAGGATTAACTCCTGTAACCTGTTTATCATAATCTTTATCCCATAGGTATGAATAATGAATCGCTTTGCTTTCCTCTTTTTTTTCTCTGTTTTCATCACAGAGGCGAGAGAGAGAAGGAATTTAATCATTCTCACCCTCCTCTCTCTCCAAAACCACCCCGCCCTCCTCCCTTTCTTCCATCTCTCTCTCTCTCTCTCTCTCTCCCTCCCTCCCTGCTCTCATCTACTCCATCTGTCTCTTGAAGTAACATGTGGCTGCCGCTCTCTGTGCGAACCCTACCTCTCAACACCCAGCAGCAGATACTGGAGTCGTTGTAACACAAATGCTCTCTCTCTCTCTCTCTCTCTCTTTCTCCCTCTCTCACTCAAAAACACACACGCTCTCCTCTTTTTTTTCCCCTCACACATGCACATGCACACACAGGCACACAAACATGTGCGCACATACACCCATTCACTCTCACACACTCCTATTGCCATCTCTCTTTCTCTCTCTCTTTTTTCTCTCTCTCTCTGTCTCTCTTCATTTCACCTTTCACTCACACACACAGACATACAAACTCACACACACACACACACACACACACACAAACATCTCTTCCTCTTGAGTCCACCCCGTTGTCACGGCGTGCTCAGCGGTAATTAGCAGAGAAGCTGACAGGTCTTATCTGATTTCCTGGTCGGAGGAGGCGGTGGTGGCAGCGTTGGAGAAGCGAAGAGCGCACGAGAGAGAGAGAGAGAGAGAGAGAGAGAGAGAGAGAGAGGGGGGGGGGGGGGGGGGGAGAGAGCGAGAGAGGGTGAGCAGGGAAAGAGGGGAGGTGAGCAGTGGACTCTACAGAGAGCAGCGACAGTAGGGACAATAACAGGAAAGCAGTGGGCTTGGGCTTTGGGGCTCGGGGCTGGACTGAACTCTGTCTCCACTGGGCAGCCCCTGGACATCCTCACTCCCTCACTCCCTCACTCATTCATTCACTCTGCCTCTGGACTCTAACAGGTCTGCCAGAGAATACACTAGTGGGAGACTGAAAATCACAAACGGAGAAAAAGAGAGAGAAAAAGAGAGAGAAAGAGAGAGAGAGAGAGAGAGAGCAGACAGTCAATACTGGACTCCGTCTCCTCTGTGGGGATTATTACCTTGACAACCTGCTGTGGACATTTTTATACTGGAGAAGGCTACACCAAAACCATCCGTTCCGGTAAGAGAAAACACTTTCTTTCCGTTTAGTAATTCTTTGAAATTCTGTTACTATATCACCTGAAAAAGAAGTATAGATAGATAGATATAAACTACAAGTTCAAACATACTGTATTTGCTAATGTCCAATATGGTCCTATAATATGCTATTTTAATTGAAAAGAAAACAAGTTTTTTACGATTCCATTATTTTATATAGTCCCTTGAGTAGAGGTTTCACTAGCTGATTGTCAATGGCTTTAGAGTCCATGACAGGAATCAGCTGTTTGAGATAACTGTGTCACAGGAGATACACAGTGCAAGAATGATAAATCCTTAAACCATCTGTCTGTGTACATCTTGAGTTAGCGAATGATTGCTAGCTATCCTTAATAATAGCCCATGTGCTATGGTCAACCATCATCGGGTTCGTGCCTACACACACACACACACACACATACACACACACACACACACACTTCCCATCAAGAGAAACCAGCCAGTAGCCACTGTTGAAGGCTCACAAACAGGTTTAAAAAACATTAGGTGACATATGGATGTCATTTTTGGTGATCATTAAGATTATGATGTCACGGTGAAGGGATAATCATGCCTGCTCTTGCTTTTTTATCTCACCTCTCCGAGTCTCATTTTTGCGTTGCGATCACAGCACCTTACATCATGCGGAGCAGAGAGAGAGGCGAGTGGAAAGGTACATGACAGAGATGAAATGTCTGACAGTGCTACAGGAGATGTGGCACTGTGACAGGCAGCATGACCTTTGAAGAACAAAACTACCCCCACTCCTCTTCACCTCCTCCTCTACACCTCCTCCCCCCCCCCCCCTCCTCCATCTCCCATCCACCATCTATATCAAATGCCATATAAAGTACAGTAAGATGAGAAGGGTGTATGTGTTTGTGTGTGTTTGTGTGTGTGTGTGTGTGTGAAGGAGGGGGAGTTCTGAAGGGAGTCTGCCGCAGGTGTGATGAACACTTTCTGTCAGGTTACAACACCTCCTGCCGCTCTCTCTGGCTCCTGATCCACCAGTCGCGCCGAGCCTGAGAATCGTGAGAAAGAGAGAGAGAGAGAGAGAGAGAGAGAGAGAGAGAGAGAGAGAGGAAGAGAAAGAAAGCGAGAGAAGAGAATCTGTAAAAGACAGAATTTCCTCGAGGAGTGAGTAGGCAGACAGATTACTGGAAGAGAAGCTATGGCTGTGATTAAACTTATTCTAATCTACGCACACACACACAAACCCACAGACAAAATTACACTCTCTCAGAAATCATTCACTCATTGGTTGTTTTTCTACGCATTAGGAGTATGTAATGACCGCTAACATGTAGGATTTACTCCAACATGGCCTCACTTATGCAGTGCACCAGGTCTTGATCCAATCTTCTGCTATACAATTATGCCACCAAGCCAAACGTGTTGTCATGTGTATTGCGTTCCCACAAGTTATCTCTTTAACCCCTTCAGACCCTGCGTCCATTACAATGGACGTCACATTGCTTTTGTTGTTTTTTTTATTTTCACCTCACACGTTGAAGTCAGGGTCATTTTCTACAGTTTTAATTGCATTTATAGATATTTGTGCCAAGATTTCAGAGTTTTGATATGGAATTGAAAGGTGGAATGTATGAATTAAGGTATAATATCCCATGTTTCACTGTAAGTTTTTACTCAGGATTTTTTAAAATATTGTTGTCCACTACAATGGACAATGGGTCAGAAACCATGTTATAAAACTCAATTCTCCAGTATTGGCAAATAGCCTTTCTACTATGAAAACACTACCTCAGAATAAGGGAATGATTTGATAATCAGTTAAAAATATCTCATAATGCTGAATATACTACCCTTAAAGTCCTTGAAGTAATTGACAATGGAAATATCTCTGATATTGACATTTTTGGCAGCTATGAGGATAGATCTCTAATAGTGTAATGTTGTATTGAAAAATAGTCATGTTTCAATATTAACATCTATGCAGACACCTTCGTAAACGTTTTTGATTTATACCTCTGTGTCGATGTCACTGCAACACATTGCAATTCACCGCCACAATACAAAGGGAGCGTTGAGCCGTTCTTGGAACGCTTCTCGGACGAGAAGTCAGGTTACAGCAGTTTCGGTACAGTGATAATTAAAGCTATGCAGATAAATAAAGTCATTGTATAGAAAAATTGGAATAGCAGCACTACACTTGTAAGTTATAGATGTATAGATCAAAATGCGAAGGAAACCTATGAACCTAAAGATATTGTTTGCACAAACTGTAAGCACGCGGTGCCACGTGTGTTTACAATGGATTAGCTATTTAGCGATCCAATGTAAATAAATACTTTTGTGAAAGTATGGGGAGATATTTGTCTTAAATCCAAAATTAGACTTCAAAATTATATCCAAAATTTAGACCCCGTCTCCCAATGTAAAGCGGTCCAGTAAGAACTCTCAAGGTCTGTGTCCGCATACTCTATCTGCGTCGCTTTGATGCATATTTTGATTTTTTGTTTCAATATTAACATCACATTTAATATTTAAATAATAATAAAAGGTGGCCCTAACCCTTACATACAGTATTCAGGGGCAGTATGGTGATAGCACAGACAGATCATATTTTGCTCATAATTTCAGGGGAAGACAGGAATAAGGCCGAAATACCATTAGTAGGTGAATAAGTTGAGATTGAAGCAGTAGAAAGTCAGGATGAGGAAGACAGGGTTCATGATAATGAGCCTGGCACATACACACACATACACACACACACACATATATATACAAAAACACACCTACACTCACACTGTCTACTTTTTTTTTTAGGTAATCGTAAACAAACAGAAGTTCCATAACATTATATTTTAAAGCAGTTTGAGCCTTACAAAAAAAAAAAAAACATAATTCAAACTGTTTTCAGTTCATATTCAATGTGTCAATGTGAGGAATATAAGATTACGATATGGTGTCATAATATGTTATTGTTGGTTTAACAACTTTTTGGACCCAGTGTCCATTGAGATGGACAAAAAATTTAACAACTAAGGAACTGTAATTTTTACATTTTTTTGATAGATTCTCATTTCTGGTCGCATTAAGGATGGAAAAAGTAATTATTATATTTTTCACAAATTTCAAACATAATTCAGATCTGAAGGGGTTAAACTGCGAAAGCTGTAAACAGGATTCCTCTGTCCACATTTAGAACATCTGGAATTCCACTTGGGAATCCATCCAGGGCCAGGACAATGTCATCAGATCAGGGATATTGTGCTGGGAGATCCTGGAGCTCAGAAACACAGCCAGTAACAGTGGGCTAAATAAAAATATCAGGTTATCGATGACGAATATTATCATGTTGAATGGGCTAACGCATGGTAAATGTTTCTCTTGTCATTTATTGTATGAAATTTTATTCATTCTTGCCATAGCTAATACAGCACAACAGTAGAGTGAATGAGATCGTTTTGGTGCGGCCTCTGTTGTGGTTTGTGGTTAAGAGCTCGTATCTGGCCTAGTTTGAGATGGCACGGCTACCAGAGTTGCCTTGAATAGAATGAGAAAATGATGGTCTAAAATGAAGACTATGTCTTTATGACTGAGTAAATTATTGATGAAATTATTAATGAAGGATGCTATAAATTTTTACTGAATTTGTCTATTTAGCAGCCCTGTCATCAAAGAGAGTGCTTTTGAAGAGACAATAAGGCAGCCAAACGCCCTCAATGCAGGAAACAGACACACAAAATCAAACCCTGCCATGATTTACGCCAATGTAGCCCCTACTTGAGCTTCTGAGGTTTTTTGTAACCCAAGGTTTGAGACAAGGTTTGAGTCTGTGAACTGCACAGATAATATTTGATCATTGGAACTTTCAATTACTCCTTGAATGGATTTTTCCACATGACTATGAGGCTGGTTTAAGAAGAAGGTGGAGTGCTGGACAGACACAAAATGAGCAGGAACAGGCCAGACGGAGGCATGAAGGGAGCAAGAGCACACCAAGCCTTCACTTCCTAACATAAATAAATCTTCTTTGCCTTCCATGTCTAGTGAGAGGGGGTGATGGGAGAGTGAGACCAAGACAGAGAGAGAAAGAGAGAGAGAGAGAGAGAGAGAGAGAGAGAGAGAGAGAGCAGGAGGTAGGGAGGGAATGGAGAAAGAGGGAAAGAGTTGCCTTTGAATTGCAGGAAGGGTGTGAGCTCCTGGCGGTATTGGAGTAATGATGGCCGAGCGCTCGAAACGTGCATGTTGTTTCCCACAGGCATTGTGTTTACGCTTCCTCCCTGCCTGATAAAGAGGCCAATCTCATGCTCCCACCGCTGTGGTTAGCCTCTCTCTCTCCTTCTCTTTCTCTCTCTGTCTCTCTCTTAGCTGCTCCAGCTGGGCTACTTTTCAAAAAATGCCTATTTAAATTCTGCACTTAGATTCGTTTCATCACCTCCTTAGCAACAACACCAGCATCCACTCAAATTCAATGATTCAGTGTTTGTTACAGCTGCTGGTTAAACTGTAGTAAAAGAGGGTCATTTTATGAATAACAGATCAAATGACTTGATGTTTTACTTATGGAGTAAGAAATAAATCATGAAGAGTGCTATAGATTCTTCTACTTAATATGGGTATCAAATAAACATAAATTAATTTAGCCATAAAAAGAATGAATGCTCAGTGATGAGATCAATTCTCCCTTATGCAAGGAGAAAAACAAGTATTTTTCTTCCAATGAGAGAAGTTTCTTGATAACGCAAACATGTTTTTCTCTGACAGACAGTAATATCCTGAAATGTCTATAAATAAACAATAGCAATGAAAAGGCCTGGAAGGTGACACAGTACAAGCCCCATATCTGAGTGCATTTATTGAACATGTGCGTTCTATCAAATCCTCCTGAATCCCAGCGATCAGGCCCTTTTGTTCTCCCTGCTGAGGGCACAGGATGCCCTGAGAGAAGCCGTGGGTGAGGGTAATCGCCTAGATTGGAGTGTTTTATGGAAGTCTGAGACTGCCTCCCTGCCATGACTCTGGTAAAGGCCCGGCCCCTAATCCTGCCCATCTTAATGCCATCCGCTAAATGACGGCAACTAGGAGACTAGCTCTGGTCAGCTAAAGCCCTTTATCTAGGGTGGGAATATTTTCGGACTGCTTTTGTGGCCAGCTTATCCCTTAGACTGCAGGGACAACATCATCTTAGCTCATGGAGTTGAGAGGTTCGAGGCTTTCACTGATGTAAGAGTCTGAGCAATTTATTATTTGCATTTTTTTTATTACTCTGTCAAAGCAAAATGTCCAAAAGGCAAGTTTAAGACAGAAAGCTTCTCAATAATACAAAATGAACTCTCTCTCTCTCTTTCGCTCTCTCTTTCTCTCTCTCTGGCCAGTCATGAAAGAGTATCAGATTGATGATAAACATAACTCCTCTTATTCAAAAAACATCAATCTTCTCTGTTTCTGACAGCATGAACTGTTTCTACCTACAGTATGTAATAGGCAAATCTATTCTGAATGTTCTCTAAAGCCATATATTGTAACTCATGTAAAAGGATACTTAAACAACAACAAACAAACTTGTCTAGCAAACGATCACCCTTGAAAAGAAAAACACTCGTTTTATTTATCCACCTTTTGGTGAGTCTGCTGGAGATTTGGCCTTGAGGCTGCGAGTCTTTGGGGCGTGCTTGGTTTCATGTGTTAAGCACTTGAGCAGAATTTGCCATGCTCATAATCAATTTGGCTAATTCCGCACTTCCTCCCTGCTTGGCCCGAGAGCCCCTATGTCACGGTCTGAAAACAGACGAGTGAAAATGGCCAGTAGCCCCGAGGAACATCGCTGATTTCTCTCGTGCTCAGGAAAATATTTTCTTTCCTGGCGTCATGGACAGTGAAGCGGCCGAGAGAAAGCTGGCCAAGTCTAACACTCCAGATGAAGGGCTTTTTACATGTCTTAGACTGAGTAACACATTCAATGGGAGCTAAAGACAAAAAGAGAAAATTTTCTTTATGCGTCACTTGAATAAATGTAGCCGTTTTGGAGGAACAAGAGTAATCCTAAATTTCTATTTTCACAGGACATAAACTTGGCAGACTATTCAAAAGACATATAATTGCCACTTAAGTATAAAATCCTGTGGCTTTAATCCTAAAACTTCAATGGGAAAACAAGGGAAATATTTACCGATTCAAATGAATAGTTTAGAACCAAAAGTTGTTCAAATGCATGCTATAACAGAAAAACAGCAAAGAAAAAGGGTTATAAGTTAAGTTAGTTCAAATCAATACATAAACCAAAGAGCACACATTAAACTTTTGGCACAAACACTGCACTAGCAATTGCAAAAAAACATGTTTTCAAAAAGTCCAAAGATGGGTTAGAACTTCAACATTTAACTGCATGTGGTCTCATTTAAATACTTCACAATATTTCCCAGGCATTTTAGATGTTTGCCATTGGTCATAGCAAACTACAAATATTCTTCCTAATCTGGGTCAGTGCATTCTCTCACTTCCCATCCTTTCTGTGTGTCTTTGGTTCTCAGATAATGAGTGCATCTAGTGGGGTCTGGGGCTTGCGGCTCCTGGCTGTCACCCTGCTCCTCACCATAGGGGAGGCAACCACAGGCAGCTGGGAGTGGCGACGCATGTATGTCTATGAGGAAAAAGATGTGACCAGTGTAGCAGATAAAATTGGCACGGTAAGAGAAATAAGTCATGTGTATGCTCTTGTGATTTTGTATTGGAATATAACAAAACTATATGAAGGAATGGATTACCAAATATTTTCACTTAATATAAATACTACCCTCACCCCACCCACCTAAGAACACATCAATAACCAGTCCAAAAAAGTAATAATTACATTACATTTTTTTTCTTCATTTAACAAAAACATCTCACATATTGATTTGTCAGAAAAACATCTCACATCATACTGGTTTGTAACAAAAAAGGCCCACTATATAGGAGAGTTCAAAGTCATGTAAGAGCTATGCCAGGTGCTTCTGGAAATTTCTGGTTGTTGCATCATTGGTCCAAGATTGCACCAAAACCATGCACCAGTGAAAAGTGTTACCTCTGCCTCTTACCCAATTAGGAACAGCCAATATGTTTTTTGTCAATATTGTTTATTTTGCTTTATTTTAGTCAGGTGGTTAATAGTAAATATTTTTCCAATATAGTATCTCAATGAAAATATTGAATACGAACATGTACGATTTTGCTTTTAGAAGCTTATCAAAGGACAGTGTACCGTGGACCATGTAATATAAAACATGACAATTTTCTCTCTTTTTTACAGCTTAGTAATGGAAAATTCAAAGACAATAAAGACAAGTATATGTACCGCATTTCTGGAGAGGGGGCAAACACCATATTTACTGTCAATGATCAAGGAGATATCTTTGTCAACATCCGACTGGATCGTGAAAAGAAAAGTGTGTACAACCTCAACGCCAGACTAGTGGAGAGAGAGAACTCAGACAAAGATGTTGAAATGCCATCAGACTTTGCAATCCAAGTCCAGGACATTAATGATAATATCCCCATCTTTCATGAGCCATATAAAGGATCTATACAAGAGATGTCACCCATAGGTAAGCTGATTTGTGATGGTCAACATCCAGGAAAGTCATCAAGTTAATAACCTGTATACCTTTAGCAGAACACTTTACACCATTGTTGTCTGCTTTGACAGGAACCACTGTTTTGACTGTCAATGCCACGGATAGGGATGATCCAACCACAGTCAATGGCATGGTTCAGTACAAATTATTAAGTGGAACAGATGCCTTCCGCATTGATGAGAGCAAGGGTGAGGTGATATCTTGTACACAGTTGTCATCACTGTTTTAATAATTGATACCATGGTACATCTGCTACACCCTACATATCTCTCTCTCTCTCTCTCTCTCTCTCTCTTCCCTCTCTCTATACACAGTAATAGGCATCTATTAACATTTTTTTCTCTTCAATGTAGGCATCATCACAACAAAAGTGGCCACTTTGGATCGTGAGTCTATCCCTGAGTACAAGATCATGGTTCAAGCTAGAGACATGCCTGGCCAAGCCTTTGGATTATCAACCACCACTACCATCACTATAAGTCTGATGGATATTAATGACAACGTATCCACATTCAAAATGGGTAAGTTGACATAATAGTTCCAAGAGAAACAATAAAACAATAACAAACAGGCTGAGGCTACAAGATAGTACTGACTAAGGAATAATAATCAAATAAAATCATGGAAATGTTGTTTGCAATTAGATTAAAGCTTGACTCTTTTACCACCAAGTACAGAGTATATGATTTAAAGTATGTTTAAGTTTATTTAAAGTAAGGGAGTCAATAAAACTAATGCCGAGTGCTGTCAAGTAATATGGTACTTTTCACACCAGCTTAATTTAAATTTTAGCCCTTTAAAATAAAGAGCTGTATTTGTGTCTTCCAGGCCAGTATACCCTCAGTGTGAGAGAGGACGTGCAGGTGGGCTTTGAAATTGGCAGGGTTGAAGTGGAGGACAAAGATGAGGAGCAGAACAAGAGACCCGAGTTCAAAATTGAAGACCCTGACATCAGTCACTTGATTGAAATCAAACAGGACACACACAAAAATGGAGTTCTTACCCTTAGACAAGTAAGCCTAAACTCATCGGTCTATGCATTGCCTTCATATGTAGCCCTACATGTTGATTATACAGAGAATGTTATTGGTAAGCTCTCTAAGGCTTGTTTTCCTTCCTGTTCCCTCGGCACAGCCCCTGGATTACGAATCCAACTCCACGTACAAATTCTCCCTGTATGTGACAGAGGACACTGTTAGCATCCCTGGACTCACAAGGACTCCCAGCAAGGCAAATATTATCATCAAAGTGATAGATGTGGACGAGCCACCTCGCTTCGGTCAGAAAGAGTACAACATCACTGTGGAAGAGGAGAAGTTTCCCATTGAGTTCCTTGGCTCTGTCAGTGCCAAAGATCCCGACACTATCAATCACCCAATTAGGTAAACTCTAATTCAGAGCACCTACAAACCACAATACTCACATATGCGTATTCCAAACTAACCTGTTTCCATTTTGAATTTCCAAATACTTTACTTTTTGTTTACTCATTGCTTACTCATTACTCTACTGCATTTGCATCTTCTATGTTAGTCAAACTGGTCCATTATCTACATTGCTAATAAGGGATCGCTTGTCCTTAGATATTCCATTGAGGACATCAGCTGCCCTGTGGAGATTCATCCTGAAAATGGACGTCTGTCTCTGAGGTGGAAACTGGACAGGGAGCTTGCACCAGTCCACAGATGTCAGGTGACGGCAGCGGAGAACATCCAAGATGGTACGTGAGATTATACAGACCACAGACATGTCATCAGCAACACACTTACTGCCTAGTTTTGTAAAATCAAATCAATCAACACCTCCTGTGAGAACAGTAACAGCAGTGTGTGGTTGTTTTCTTTGCCTTTTTCAGGGAAGAAAGGTTATGCAATGTTGAACCTGTGGGTTCGCGACCTGAATGACAATGCTCCCAAATTACACATCGACGATATTTATGTCTGTGAATCTGATGGTCCAGGGACGGTAAGCATTACCACACGCCAGCATTCGTGATGTTTTTACTAAATCACCATCTGTGTGATTTAGTAAACCAGCACAGACTGAATAAAGTTTTATTTTCTTATTCACTTGCACTTACATTTTTCAATGTAAGCACTGCTTGCATGAAACAAATGTTTTCTTTCTCATTTTACTCTACCTATTCACCTCTCTAATATTACCTTTATATTCTCTTTTTTTACTTATCCTTTTTTCTCCTCCCTTCTTTTTTTGTCCTCTTCAAGGTGGTTGGAATTATCACTGCAACTGACAAAGACGAAACAAATGGCAGATTCACTTTCATGCTGGACAAACGAAGCTCCAACTTTTCTCTGTCAGACAACAACAGTAAGCATCACTCCTTGTGTCTTTCAAGAACAGATAAAAAACATGCAAGTTATCCACTTGGAACAAACTCCTACAGGAGTCTCTGTCTGTTTCAAACTGTACAGTACAGTATGTCATAAGAGACTGACAGAAGTGACAATGGGACATGGAAGTCACTGTCAGAAGTGTTGGCTGACACACTTTGCGCTAGGTTGCGCACACGCTTACACACACCCGCCCACACACACACCCCATGCCTTAGTGTCATATGCTAAAGCAACTTGACATGTGCATGCTCAATGAGCAATCAGGCAGAAAGGAGAACACCAACAAACGGGGGGCTAAGTGGTGAAAGTTTCATGAGGTACAAGCACCATTAAGGAGGAGAGGGGAACAAGGTCCTTTAACTCCTTCTGTAGTGACAAGAGAACGAGGAGAGAGGAACAACAGTGGCGCCAGCGGAGAGGCGCTCTGGGGTGGGGGGGGGGTGGGGGGGTGGACTGGGAGACTGGGAGCACTGCAGTCCGACATCTTACTCTGTCAGGGCTGGGGGGTTAGGGTGCATAGACAATGAAAACACATGCTAGAACAGTGAATAGACCAGGGGAAAGAACGGAGTCAGAACTCTCGTGTCAAATTGGGTTGCTCTGTGCCACTAAAACTGCAGATGAATTTAAGACATGCAAACCGGTCAGGGGTGGAAAAGGTGAGAAGGTCGCACAGACACACAACAAGCTTCTATTATAGGTAGTAGTGCTGATTGTTTAGACCAAATCCTCTCTTTCATATCAAACCTGTTTAGATGCGTCCACGTTTGGGCATCAATGAGTGAGTGAAGTTATAACAAAGACAAGGTAGTTTCTACTGAACTTCATGGGTTGCATGCAACATTACCTCTCAAGTCAATTGTGGACTGATCCATGCCAGGTGACATGAGGAACAGACTCTATATTGTGTGGTATCTCTACGCATCATGAAATAGATCCCAACATCACAGCATTTACTGTAGTCATTTCTAGGAGACACTTTTAGGCCTCCTGTGTTAGAGATTCAATGTGTGTCTGTTCTAAGTTTGGATTTTAGGTGTGAAAAAGGTATCCAATGCATAAAGGAAGACAGACCAATTGCCAAGCAAGTAATAGTGATTTTTGTGTAATTAGAAATTTGTAGACAGGCCATTCTGTGGCCAGTGAGCAGGGTAATGTGGTGAAAGTTGAGCGGTTCACGTATTGCCCTCCAAGTTTCAGAACTCAATTTCTTGAGTGGAGTCCTAATGACTGACATACTGAGAAAATCAGATTAGTTTTCTTCACTCCCTTTTCTTCTCTCCCGAAAAACAGAAGCATAAGATAAAGGATGACTCATAAAACCGTGGGCTCAATTTTCCTCTAATGGGTTTTGTGTAAATCTCCATTCCCAGGTGGGCTCTAGCAGCCTAAAGATTTTCCCACTATTGTCTTCACTGGAGTATTTTTAGACCCAAATCCTTTACTATGGACTGTCACAAGCTTTTTTTCACAAGCCCATGCCCTGGCGTACTTCCACATCAGAATATAACACACGCTCACATCTTAATTCAACCTCAGGCATTACCAGAAGCTAGCGCAATATGCTGAGAAGAAAACAAAAACAATTAATTCATTTGTAGGAATGTACTTAACTGATAACTTAAGCAGTCTCACACATACAACTGTGATTGTCCAGAATATGTTAGACTTACATGGCCCACTATTTTATATATTTAAGATATTTAAGATGGACCAACCCACATGGGCTGTCAACACTGGAGGCCACCTATAAAAGGTGTCAGGACCTTTTCTGCATGGCCTTCACCATGCTGTTTCTGTGGACCTCTATTTCCTATTGACCCTTTACTTTTTGTTCTCTCTCAGATGGCACAGCCACGCTTCGGGTGAAGCAGGGTCGTTTCAGCACAGAGGACGCAGGTGAACATGTGGTGGACGTTAAGGTGCGCGACGGCGTGCACGAGAGTGTAGAGTCCCTGCGCATCCGTGTGTGCACGTGTGACCGCGGACGCATCCGCGAGTACTGCAGGCCAGGTCGGCGGCAGGTCGGGGTCAGCATGCACGCACTCATCACCATCCTGCTCTGCATAGTCACCATCCTGGGTACGTTAACTTACACTTGCCACTTATCTCCCTGTCTGTCTCTCTCCCTGTACAGATGAGTGTCTTACTTTATTCAATTCCCTTCTATTAGCTTCATTTATCTTTATTTCTACTCCTACTGCCTAGCCTAACTCTCTCTCAAATGCCTGTGTCTGTGTCTGTTCTGTCAATTGTTTATTTTTCAGTCTGTCTTTTTGTCTTTTTCAGTCTGCCTGCCATTCCTCTCTCTCTCTCTCTCTCTCTCTCTCTCACTCTCTCTCTCTCTCTCTCACTTACCCATTTCTTAAAGTCAACAATGGTTAACTATAATATGCTAAAACATTCTCTTGACTATATAGAAATGAAGTTTCATTGTTCTTGTGAGTGGTGAATCTCTACTCAGCAACATGCATACCCAAGACTTCACCCCCCCCCTCCCCCCCCCCCCCCCCCCCCCCCCCCAACCTCTCTTTCTCATAAATTAAGAGAGCAGATACACTTTTTATGAGCTTGTTGCTACCATCTGCCCTGGCAGCACAAGCACACAATCTCAAATTTATGGCATTAGAATAGCGCAGAATAAAAATGTGATAAAACATAGATGGAGAGTGCATATCAATGAGGCCATCCTTGAGCCTTCAAACAAGTGCTACCTTTATGAAGATATGCAATCGTGGAGGAAAACAAGTCATGAAGAATTTATAGGGCACTGTCTACAGTAGGGTGAGATTTATTAATGATACATGTGAACAATACAAATCCCCATGGCTGCAGAGGCTCCTCGTGACTGACACTCTTTCTCTCTATTTTGTGCCTCACCAAAACAAGGCTGCATTGTGCTGTTTTCTTCCCTTCTCTTAAATCCCCATAGTTTCTTTTTTTCTACTGGCAGTTGATATTCGATGTGCCACTGTGTTTCAAAAGCACACAGCGCTCTATGCTCTCCACTGCAACCATTATGCCTCCAGAATATGAGACAGGTGGCCAAGCTGAACAAAGTTATATCTCATTCTTTTCTCTTCACAAAACAAATACAATGCATTCTGCATTTAGGATCAAAGAATTCTGTTTAAATCCTATTTTTTTTTTCTATTTGGTAGTATGGTAGTAACGTAAACTACCTGATGTTATTATTGATGTTATACGGTGATGGACTATCTGAAAAAATGAATCTGAGTGAATGGGTTAAGGCTGAGTGAAAATATGAGTCATGTTTTCTCAGGTTAGGTAAGGTATACACCTATCTCTGTATGAAACATATACTATTGGAATGTAGGTCTAAGTATCACTGGTTCTGTCTTCTAGTTATTGTAATCCTGCTGGTTCTGCGAAGGCGATACCAGAAAGAGTCGGTGGCCTTGGGCAAGATGTCTGGTGAGATCCACGAGCAGCTGGTTACCTATGACGAGGAAGGCGGCGGTGAGATGGACACCAACGGCTATGACGTGTCCATCCTCACCTCAGCGCGCCATGACGCCTCACTGCTCCCTGGGCCAGGACTCTATGCCATGGTGAACAAGCCCCAGGCCTGCAAGGGTGACATGGCTGCCATGATTGAGGTAAAGAAGGACGAGGCAGATCACGACCGCGATGGCTGCCCCTATGACACACTGCACATCTATGGCTATGAGGGGCCCGGGTCCCTAGCTGGAAGCCTCAGCTCGCTCGGGTCGTCTTCGTCTGGCGACAGCCTGGACTATGATTTTCTCAATGAGTGGGGGCCACGCTTCCGGACCCTGGCAGAGCTCTATGGAGTGGACTGCTATCCTGGCGATTGTCCCTACTGAAGGTGCACATGTTGTCTTGATGTTCCTGCTGAACTACTATTGTGCTGCCATAGAGGACTGTTGGTGGCTTTGGGATGAGAGGTCTTCAGATACCCACCTCTGGGGTCGATCTTCTGGAATCTTTGAGAAAAATGTGCCAATTCTATTTTGTGTCAGGCATTTTCTTTTAAATGTGATGAGCACACGGTCTGCAAGTACTGAATTTGTCATTGGTATTTTGATTCTTGATCTCTGATTTTTCTTGGCCTGTTTTATTCTCCAGGCCTGAGTTTTTTGTACATTTCTATTGGAATATTTGTGTAAAATGAAGACTAAAATGGGAACTCTTCTTCTGTAGTTACTCTTATTTCACTGAAACTGCCTCAAATGTGTAAAGAGTATTTGAGTATTTCAAGCTGTTTCACTGATTAGTGATTGAGTGTCCAAGTGGTTCTCATCAATTGCTCAAATCACTTTGATGAAAAGCACGCAGTTTGTAAGATTGCATCACAGGCTTTAATGAAAGATCATAAAAGTCAGATTTCCAATTTTGCACAATTTTGATGTACTCTAGACAATTTTCTTCTTGATTCATCTTAAACTATTTGCTTCTTGGTCCATCTTAGATAATTTTCCGAGGCAGCAACCATGTTTAAAGGAACAGAGCATCAATGTGCCAGAGGAGGGTGTTTATTTTATTGTCCATCGGGTGGTTTTGGCTTGCCAAAGGCAAGCATACTCTATTGTCTAGAGACCTGACCAGGAAATAGAGAGAGCAAGGCACTGACAGAATTAAAGTCTATTCGCGGTTTATTTGACAGTACTCATCAACACATCGATTGTTTTCTGCAGTGTCTGAAATCTCTGAGGTCCCTACATATCAAAATATCATAGGCTACTCAGGAAAC
Organism: Limnothrissa miodon; assembly: GCA_017657215.1. NCBI lineage: Eukaryota > Metazoa > Chordata > Actinopteri > Clupeiformes > Clupeidae > Limnothrissa > Limnothrissa miodon. Next base: position 3,376 of record JAGFZM010002146.1, on the reverse strand, counting down.
AATGTAGCCGAACAAGGCTTGTAGAGACCAGATATGACACTTAAATAACTTTAACCTTTCAACTAGACAAGTCTACAGTATATATACAGAACAGGACTTTTTTATTACGACAATCTGCACCACAATTATTACAAATAGAACATAAGAATGCAATATTTATATCAACATCATTAACTCAATAATATCGTGCCTGTTACACTAAACAGGTAGGCCTAACTGAATTTAGTTTTTGGGAGGATTTGGTTTAGGGAGACTATTTTGTTGATGGTTTCCTAATGCAAAATCCTTGGCTACTTGAGGGGAAACTGTTTGGTAAACCATCAGTACAATATGTGGAAGCCACCGTTGCCCCCTTCCTGCAGGGGTCTACGCACCCAACACTGTACTACCATCCATTACTGAGCATCGGACCCTGCCAGCCAAGCTTCCTCAACATGTGGGCTTCAGGAAACTCACTTCCTGTTCCATTATCTTCTAGGCAGGGTCACATTGTGAGCAACTTCCTGTTTTCACGTCTGGGGAAGAAACTTAGGAGCTAGGGGTAGCAAGAACAAAGCCTGATATCTTCACCACCTTACTTATTCTTCTTGAGGTTATGTTATGCCAAAGATCAGACTCACTGGTCATTTAAAAACTCCAGAGATTACTTAGTTCCTTCTATGGTCTTCATATTTGTAGTATACAGCCCATTTGTGAAGCTTGTATTTGAATATTACATGGTTTAAACATTTGTGCCATTCAAAAAAAGATGCAGCTTGTAATTTTCTTAAAGCTCATTGCATCCCACTGCCATTTACAAATCACTAGTCAAGTCTGAGCCAGTAAATCCAATCCTTTTTACTGTAATGCACTTCTACACACACACACACACACACACACACACACACACACAAGCACAGCTTTCATTTGATGAGTATTGAATTTAATGTACATAATAAGGGTACCTGCCAAATAGATTGTGTAGTAAATGGCGGCCCATGTTGTATTCCTTTCATTCTCTTCTATACTTGACGATATCTTCATCAACTAAGATATATGAATTATGATGGGCCAAATGGGTGTTTTAACTTCTTTCTTCACTTGATATTGCAGTGTATTTCTCTCTCTCTTTCTCTTTGTGGGTTTATGTGAGTGAATGTGTGTGTGTGTGCGAGTGTGTGTGGAAAAAAACAGTAACTTTGTAAAAATGTACACAGCAAGAGGTGTCAATACTAGTTATCCAAGTTTGTGAAAGGGGGAAAAATGTTGTTTGTGATGAGGTGTGGTGTAGTATTTTCTAGTACTGTAGTTAACTTTGATATAGAAAAAGCAATATGTGCCTTTCAGAATACGTGAGGGAATTGTGTTTTTTTATATAATATGTATAATAATGATCTTTTTTTTCCAAATTTACATTTTGTATACAAATAATAAAAAATCTCCACTCAGGCTGATGAACTTTTGTGTATTTGTTAGGAATGGCAAACATCAAACTCACTGACGTTGCAGCGGCACAGAGGGAGCAATGATCATACACGCTGTGTAGTTTAGCGCTGAGGTCCCGTGAGGTAAAAGGCGGGGGGGGGTCTGAGAGTGGGGTATTTGCAGAAGCACTGAGGATGAGGTAGAGGAAAGACAAGCAAAGGCGCTGATAGGACCATTAGCCACAGACATTCCACGCTGATGTCACACAGAACGCACCCGTTTCAAATTAAGGAGACTCCCAGTTGGGATTTCCTGATAACCGACACACACACACACACACACACACACTCCTCCCTAAGGGAAACAACTGTCCAAAATACACAAGCGCTTGAAGTTTGTTATTCCCAATCGCACAATCATCCCAATCCTTCATGCGACGACAGACATATTTAGAACACATATATCAGATTCGGGTACAAAGCACTCAAGGGGTTGTTTAGGACTAACTGTAAAGGCCTGCTTGATGTCTTCTTCAGACAGGACATCGCCTAAATTACCCATGATTTGCCCATCTGTCTCTCTCTCTCTCTCTCTCTCTCTCTCTCCTCAAAACTCCCTGATCATAGAGGGTGGACAGCAGCAGGAGTCCTCTGCTCTCCCCCCAGCAAACACATCCGCCCCTGAAGACCGGCCCTCTCTAGAAGATAGAGGCACAAGACCAGAGACAGGAAGAGAATGGCAGCAGAGTCAGATTTGTTTTCCTCTTGTGGTTAACTGGTCTCTGTTCTGTAACAACCAGTTTCAGATAACTGACATCATTCCGTCATTTCACTAACTATATAAAACTAATGTACTACAACAGGGTAAAATTATATATGGAAATTCATTTCTTTTCTGTATAATTAACTTGAAACTTGAAACATGTATAAAGCAGTAGTGACATTATTTCATGTCATTGTTGAGGCAATAATCGTAAATCTATTCTGCACATATTGTATGTTTCATACAATAAGGTTTACTGTATACAGAATGTGTGCATACTATTCACCAAGAACTGCTTTAAACGGTTCCTGGTGAATGTTTATTTCTTTCAATAAGGAGAACAAAGACATGACACCAGAACCCAGAAGGAATTCCAGCAGAGATATTTGTTTGAACATTCTGCCTTTGTCTATAATGGAAATAAAAAAAAACATACATCACTGTTTCACTGATTAAAATATAAACAAGCCAATGGAAGTAAAGAAAGTAAAGAGAAGTCCATAGGCCTACTCTCCTTTTTATACTGTACACTGTGAATGTTTAAGTCTACTGTTTGTTGAACAGTCCTTCCCTTTATCATTTTCCCCCATGATATAAATACTGATGAGCTGGGACATAAACAGTGGAATGTTGTGCTTGGCTGTGCGTCAAAGTCAAAATGTGGTTGTCTACTGTACTACCTATTTCAGTCAGCAGAGGGCGAAAGAGAACATACATTCAGTAAAAAATGAAATAAACATGCACAAGTGGGTATTGTATTCATGAGCCCAGACAATCAATTTAGCCTTTAAATCTGTATAACAGTGGAGTTCTTAATCAGCTTGTGTGTGTGCGTGTGTGTGTGTGTGTGTGTGTGTGTGTGTGTGAATAGGTCTGCCAGTGGGCATGGATGGCATGTCATCTATGAGCAGCTGCTCATGTCAGAAAGGGATGTCCATGTCACTGCTAAAGTAATGAGTGTCAAAAGGCATGAAGGCATCGCTCTATTGCAATAATCCAAAAAGCATGAAGGTTGCCGTGAGAACTGCAGGATTGCAGTAATCTAAAGAACCAGCAGAGAGCAGCATTTAGATGAACTCCAATAAGATAAATGATTATGCTCTCTATCACTTACACCTGGATCTTACTTTACACTTTACCCTTGATAACACCTTGCACAGCATGACTATTTGTATGTGTATGTGTGTATGTGTCAACCGCTGTGACTGCC
>JAGFZM010002145.1:0-12245 GCA_017657215.1 Limnothrissa miodon | reverse complement strand
TGAGAAACAATAAGAGCTAACAAGTGATGTGAAAAGTCCGCAGTCTGAGGTCAGGATAGAAGGGGTGCAGCTCCATGGCCGTTGAATGGCCTCTGGTCTGGGACTAGGACTCTAGCCCTAACACCCTAGACATGCACCACCCACAAGCAGCATCCAGCCACATGCACACAAAACCCGCTCTCACTCACTCACAGAAATCACACACACAAACTCAATGAGTCCTGAAGCTCTGCAGAAAAAGAAACCTCACTGGATGATGTCAGCATCGTTTCGTCATTATTTTTAAAAGCTTCAGGTCATAGTGTTCAATTATAGGTAACGATGTGAATCTTCACAGACATATTTTAAAAGCTTTAGTTTATCCTTCAATGCTTTCATAACTCGCATTTTCAAAAGTGCTTTAATTCATGATAAATTGTTGTTCAGTAATACCCACCATATACATAAGGATGTCGCGTATCATGACCATGGCCGTCTGGTGGTCATTCCACGCCTGGTTTAACGTCTGCAGGAAGTTGTTGTTCAGGGAGTTCAGGACGTCTTCCCTTACCTGGCGGGGGTGGGAGAGGAGCAGAGGGTACCAGACAACAGGTAAGGAGATTAGGCACCACCCAACTGTGATTGCATCATGCACCCACCAATCATTATCCCCCCCCCCCTCCAGGATTGCCCGCGGCAACTGTTGACATTATACTGTTGACAGTAAATGTCAAGAGACACGTAAAGGGACAATTAAGATGGAACAAAAGGTGGTTCAGTATGACTTTGTGGATGAGGGCAGTTTGCTGACAGATGGGAGACTAAATACATATTTATTTACATCACAGTTACATTTTTACTTATATTTTAATAGTTTTACTGTACTTTGCTTTTATCTTATACAGCACATTAAAATTCCTTGGTGTATGAAATGCGCTATATAAATAAAATTGCCTTGCCTTGCCTGATAAGGTATTGCTTATTTAAAATTCAGGCAGCATTAGGAAGTAGTAGGGTCTGAGGTCTAATACAAACAGAAGTCAAGTGCTTGGGCATGAACTAGATCTAATAGCCATCAACTAGGTCTTTGGACCATTAAATTAGCTTATTTATGGGGGTTCTTCAGTCTCCTCGGTTAGGTTTAGTTTGGTTATACTCTGTTCAGTCCTACAGTTTTCCACTACCACAGATACACACACCAGTTTTCCAGTATTGCCTTAACTGGTTGCTATAGCGACCAAACATTCAATTGGTACACGCCATTGCCTAGTACTGGCTCAGCACGCTGGAACCATGGGCAAGCTGGTAGAGTTGAACCAAACTAAGCTCCTACCAGTCAGTGGAGAAGCCCCATTAGACTGAAATATAGGCCAGTACAAACAGTATCGTGCTGTTTAGCCCCTATACACCAAAAAAGGAGAAGAGCAGTTCCACCTGCTCAAGGGGTTTGCTCAGTCCTAAACCTGCCTGTCATTCACTTAGTCCAGAAGATGTTTTGCAATGCTTCCCACCATGACCCAGTGATGTTCTGAGTCACACACCGTCTTGCTTTTCTTTATGCCTGTCCAAGCTCCAAGTGTGTGTTGGCAGACAGAGCGGTTGCGAAACAGGGACCTACTTTGTTGATGAGGTGCTCGGTGACGACCTCCCGTAGTCCCGTGTACAGCTTCTCGCCGTGTTTGTGCAGCACCATGGTGTAGGCGTTCCTGTAGAGCTCCTCGAAGCTCAGCCCGCTGTTGTTCTTCCTCTGGATCTCCTGGATGGCGTTCTTCAGGAGATCCCAGATGTTGTTCACATACTTCTCATCCATTGTCATCTACAGCCACATAGAAAGAACATTTTTTTTAATCACGTGATTACAAAGTGACTCAGTCCCTTTTGCAATAGTTAAATTAAGAGGAGAGGTCATTTAAACTACTAAACTAAAACAAACTGACATTCTGTACAACAAGATAGATCATCCATATTTCACTAAGTACATTCCTGTTTATGCTTATTAAATCTACATCTATGAAATGTGAAAATAGTGCCCAGATATACTCAGGTGGAGGAATTATGCCTAACATTTGGAAAAAACTAAAATCACTAGTTTGCATATGAGAACTTTTTCAGTAATGACAAACTGCACATTTATGGCTCTAAACCACAACGATTAACCAGAAATCGCAACCTTCACTGTGAAATGGCTGTGATGGCAATGCCAAGCCATTTTTCTATTTTTTTTCGGCTCCAGGTGAACGTCCAGGTGACAGACATGGCTATGCTACAACCATTGTTACATCTTCATGACTATGAGTAAATACATAGTCAAGTGCTTCTCAGGAAAATCTGTTCAATGCCACTCCACTGTAATCTCCAGATCAACATGTCAAACAAGCTCTGTAGAGCTCCATGGAAAGGCCATTGTTACGAAGCGGAAGGCTATGGTTAGGCCAAGGCCAGTGCCAGGCCAACATGACCTAGTTTGTTGAAGCACTCTCTGTGCATGCCACAGTGAAATAGTTTGCTTAGGAGAGACTGACACACTTAAACCTTCTGAAGTGCAATGGCCAAGAAGGGGCCAACAGGCATAATGATACAAAGAGCACAAGTCAGTGTTAGCCTACATACAACTGAGCTAACAGCATTTTTTTGTGGCGCTGGTTCATTTATGAAGGGAAAGGCCTCATCACAGGCACTCTAGGCTACTACTCAGTGCAGGTTAAAAGCTATGCAAGTCAGTGTCAACATGAAATACCAAAACCAAAATAATTCTGGGTAAAATGTGACGTCACTTTATGGTTGAGGGTCCTTGTTGAGGGTGTCTATGGCCAATAACATGAAATCATATTTAACCACAATGGCAGCCTATGAGTGAAAATTTTTGATAAACTTCAAAAACATTTGGAAGGTTAAAATCATTTTTGATGTAGTTGATGCCACCTTATACAGCTTTAGCCTAAGTCAGTGATCTCTTTAAACCTCATATTTAAAAACAAATATGTGACAACCTGCCATTCTAATGCTGTACTCATCATCCCACTGCACTCCTGCAAAAGGGTGGAAGGAGAACACTCCGCTCACGTCAACTGTCAATAACTTGTATCCTGCATTCTGATTGGTAATCGCTTTACTCGCATTGTGCAAAAGTTAAGATTCTCGGTTCATCTCGGAATCCGCCCACATGGCATAGCTTGCACTCTCCTCGCCTGTTCAAGCCTTGCATCACTGGAACACATTCTCATTTTGCTGACTCTAATCACTCAGCGAGTAGCGACATGTGTGCACTGTGCTTTAAGCTTGCTAAATGTGTACTGACAGTAGAAGCTCCCCCTGCAGCTATGCACCTGAGAGCAAACATGACGAAAGAGACAGGATGCGTGCAACTTAGGTAACGCCACTTATGGAAAACTCCAACTGACAGGCAGGTAAATAGGCAGGCAGGTAAAGCTCTGGGGTGTTGAACTCCAGCTCGAAAGGCTCTGAGTAAGATGCCTAATGCTATCTGCAGCAGGCACAGCATGCACAGAGACCTGAGTCACCATGACTTAATCTATGCGAAGGGGTAAGAGCAGCAGTGATTTGGTTAGAGGTACTGTACCACTGTGTGCAGTATTACGATTAATGAACGATTATTTAAAAAAAAAAATTTCTGCCCTCATAGTTTACTGAAAAGTTTTGTAGAGTAAATATGCTAATATATTACAAGTGAGAGAATTTTGAATGTAGGGAGCATTACTTGATTGTGAAATATCATCAATGTTTTCTTTGGTACAAGCTGCTCTTGTTGCTCAGTTGTCTCATTGTTAAAGCTCTCCATGCTCGATATGTCGGTGGAATGTAACAGCGGGGTCACGTCACTCCACACGCAGTATGTTTTTAAAGGAAAAATAATTGAAATAATTGACCAGGATAAAATTGCTTGATTATAGGTTCTGAATGTCGATTACGAATATTTTTTGATTAATCGCCCAGCCCTAGTGGGCCACATAAGTGGTTAAGGCTGCAGCTGATGAAGTCAGCAGGACCTAATTGGCCACTGATTTTGTGGACTGTCAGCAACATCTGTGTGTACTTTGTGTGAACACTACAGACACACACACCTCCCCAGAATGGCAGAGAGACAAAGAAAACACTCACAGCACTTACAGAGTCTAGAACCTGAACATACCTAAAGACCTGTTCTTTGAGGTGTTGAGTAGGTTAAATGAAAACAATTGTCTATTGTAGCATTGTTGAAATCATTGAATTAATCAAACGCTAACCCTTGGTACAATAAAAGCCAAGGGCAGGTGCTCAATGTGGATTTTCCCCTTGTCTTATGTCAGGAGAGTTCACAATGGGCTTGGTCGAAGTTCTCATTTGGGTTCAGCAGAAACAAAAAAAACAGCAGTAAAGAGAATTTCATTTTATCACAGTGAGACTTACGGTTTGATTCCTTCCAAACCTTACCTTTTCTAATGTATGGAAAAGATGTACCTACCTGACCTGAGCTGTTTTAAGTTACATTAGCTGCTACTGACTACTGACATAAGTGAGCACAATCAGTAACGTAAACAATCGCAAATAAAGTGGTCAGCAGGCCACCGAATCATCTGATGCCCATCGTTACACCACTGTCAGCTGACTGTCAACTGCCAAGGATCTCGCCACTGCTACCAAGAAGCATGACTTGTGTGCTTGCTTCATTCTGGGTTTGACGAAGAGCTAATGTCAATTCAACTCTCTAAAGTCTGTCATAAAACCGGCTGATATTCATCTCCAGCTTTTAGATCTAGGTGTCTTGTAACGACCGAAGTCGGACGGTGTGAACTAAAGCCTCCTTACTAATTAGGCTACATAATTCCACCAAACAAACCAGTGAACAAATCAAACTTCAGCCAGTGAACTCAACTCGCTAACGTTAGATCTAATTCGTTCGTCATTTCAGTTTAATGTCAGATGCTGTGCCAATTATGGTAGTTATTTGAGGAAAACATAAAACACCGTGTATTTTTGTTCCGGTTGATCTGATAACGTGTTAAGTTGCCTCATTCGCTGACACTTTGTTTTTTATTGACAGGCGTTTATTTAATCACAGCCTCACACTAGCCAGCTAACTTAGCTTGCTAGCAGGCAGCCAGGCGGCTCCATCATAGACAGTCAACATAGCTATTGATAGTTAGCCATCACAGTTTGCGTACGGAAATAAAACGTTTTTACAGCTCTTCTGGCATTTACTGAGAATTTGACATACAAACTCTAAAGCCTGTTGTCACCAGAAATGGGTGGTTTGGGACACTACTCACAGGAAAAGCTCGTATCCTCATCTTGGTGGTGTCCTTCTTGGTGGGTTTGGTCAGATTGGACATGTTGGACATGTTAGTGAATGCGTCGTTCCTGTTTAAACATGAAAGCCTATTGGAGCTTGTGAAGGGGTACAAACAAAACGTGAACAACTATCCCCCCAAGACCAATGTCGGGGGGCTAGCTCTCCCTCCCTCTGTGCTGTGGTTGTCACACCTCCACCCGCCCGGCACTCTCCACTAGTCTACAATCTTTACACAGTGATGGCGGACCAGCAGTTCTCAGGACGCAACGGTTTCAAAAATCACGCGAGATCAGCTGTGTGTGTGTGTGAGAAAGAGAGATCAACAGGTTGTTTGAAACAGATGCTACGATGCTAACAACAACAATATTAAATAGGGGTGTGTTAGGAAAAACGGCAAGTATACAGCAATCAACTGGTTACAGTGTTGCTGGAGAAAGCTTTCTAACTAGAACAAAGAGGTACACATTTATGCTTCGGTCAGTCTCATGGACGGTGCACACATTTTATGTCACTGTCTTGCAGGAATGCTTTCAGCTGACCTTGGGCCTCTTTAAAAAAAATCATAATCTGAATGCTAAATTGTTTCTTAAACTATAAAATGTGTCCCTGTACTTTATCAGCCAACCTCAAGAGAAGGCCCTGGACACAAGAGGAAAATGCAAGCAGTGTGGAAGCAACTGGGGGAAAATATAACTCTGGGGAGAGTGCCTGGAAAGAAAACGTGATGCATGTTTGTCTTTTGTAGGCTTATTCAGGATGTCTGGTTGTTTCAACCACCACCACCACCAACAACTTTGCCTCAGTCACTATGACAACACATACAATGTATCAATATTCTCCAGACAGACAGTTAAGTGCAGACACCTTAAATTTGTCTTGATTTTAGCCTATATACATAGATGTATCTTAACAGTAAAGGACAATAATAGTTATTTAAAGCTACCTATGTAATGCTATGTTATCTAGATTATGATGTATATTTACATACAGTGTAAACTTATTGTTTAATACTATTTTAATATTTTTGATGGTTAATAATGATTCTTGTGATCATGACAACTATCAAAAATATGGTATGTTTTGATATTTCATATTAATCAATTTACATGTCCATATTTTTCATACAGTAGGTGTAGTAGATCGATCAGGCTGCAGGCTGCAGATCTACACCTATGAAAAATATTGACATGTAAATTGTGGTGTCAGGGTCGTGCCGATGAAGTTATTTTTTATTGCATCAATTACATTAGCCTACTATGTCTATTGAATTGCTTGATAGGCTGCTATCGATTATTTAGTAGGCTATAGCCTGCGGTACAGTAAATGTTTAGCCTAATATATTTTTTTCCTGAGCGCCATAGTTTTCTCTGTAGCATCCGTTACTTAATGTTAACGATAACCTACCGGAATTCTGAACAAGAACTTGAAAAACTTTTCACTTGCCGCCAACAGTGTTTCTCTGTTAGATGACCATGACATCCTGGATGATGGTTATAACTCCACAGAAGTAGACTTGTTCTGGCTATTCTGACCCATCAAGGTAACAGGCTTACAGATGTAGTGACCTTGGGTGTGCAAAAAGAAGTTTTGATGGCTTGCAGGCCTTTTTGTGGGAATTTCAGCCAAGTGAGCCATTTTATTAGCCCTGGTCATTTTGTAACTTGCACAGAAGGAAGTCTACTACACTACAGGCCTTCTCCTGAGCATGAACTCATTGGCAATCGGCCTAATCTTCACAAAAACTACAAAATAAAAATTTGCAGAAGTAATCAAGCCAACAAAATTAAACATAACTTATGGGATATTGCAATACAAAATAATTCAAAGTGTAGTTGATGTTTTTAAAGCATCAAGACCAGCACATGTGTAAAAGATAATGCAAGGCCTACAGTATGCATAGTATGCAGTACATACATTTAGGCCTATGCTGTGAATTTAAAGGATTTAAAAAATCCTCTCAAGGGGTTAGCAGCTAGTCTCCTCTATTATATTCCCCCCTTTGAACTTTAACAAAATCGTCATACCCACTTTTCATCAGATTAATAGCTAGTAGATATATTATATAGTAGAGACTGATATTAATAGAGACTGATATTAGATAGTAGGATAATGATATTAGATAGTAGAGGTCTTATATTAGATAGGACAGACTGATGTTGCACCCTTTACCATACAGACTTAATGCACAGTACAGTGCAAACACTCATCTGAATTTGTGGTGAGAAAGATATTATCTTCTGGCCATGACTGGCCATTTTACTTTTAAATAGATGTATCCATGTTTGAATATACACTAGTGTAATAAAACTGTGAATCAATACAGCTGAGAACTCATTTTGTAGCAGACAGGGCAAAATCCTTTATGAATATGGGATTCATTTACATTTCCTTAGACCCTGGAGAGCTACTTTTGAACAGGTACAAGTAGTGCTTCTGGTAGCTCCGGAGCAACCTTTTGGAGTCCCCTGGGTTATAGCATTAACAAGTGGTTGAAAGATGTTACCTACAATGCCTTCCTTTGGTTTTTAAAGGGGAGGCCAGCTGAAGAGTCACTGAAGTCACTGATACACCAAATGTATCGCTTCACTTTGTGTGGGATATGTGGGATTCGTTTACTTCCCCCGTGAGTGGATACATTCTGCTCAAGCAACCGCTACTGTCTGGTTGGGATGTAGGCTATGTCATGTGCTGGAAAACACCTTTTGAGCTCAAAACCATTCAGCCTTGAATGGTTGACTCACACAGCCCAGAGCCTGTAGAAACCAAAGCATTTAGTGAACTGACACATTGAGTAGAAGCAGTAGACAGCGTTAGCCTGGCTGGTAAATCATTGTAATAAGATTAATAACCAGCAGATGGCGGTATATCACTCAGTCTTTCACATGTCATTGCTTGCTGTTACAATTTACACTGAGGAGTTCAGGTTGAGGTCACATGATATATATTCTGTATTACTTGGCTCAGGTTTGTCTCTGGATCTATTTTAAACTTTGTCCTCTTTTAACTAAGTTGATAGCAGTTAACAAATGGTGTTCCTCTAACATCACAAAAAATATCACACATATTTCTAATAGTGCCTGGCTCAGAACCAGGAATGAATGACATGAATCAACACATTCCAGAGCAGTGAAAGAACAGAAAAATCTCAAAAGTTTATTTTCATGAATTAAATTATGAATTAATGAATGAAAAAATTTATTACATAACATATAATTATTTTCTTGAACTGTCATGTTGTATTTCAGCGTGACTGGATACTGTATAACCACTTGGGGATCACTTGGGTCTTGTGTTTTGTAGCAGGCCAGAGAGGGGTCCACCTCCTGCGAAAGCTAGATAAGAAAGAAGTCAAGCCACTAGAAATGTGAGGAGCAGCTGTCTCTTCAATCCGATATGTCTCGGGGAGGTGGAGGGGGTGCATATCAAGATGCTTCCACTTGCTTGTCAGGGCCCAGATATTTTTAGAGGAGATAGGTTGTCATCAGAGCTAGCTGTTTATGTAAACTGTGTTTATTTCTTCAGTGTTCTAGCAAACAAATAAACAATCAAACAAACATGCTGAGGTTTTTGTTTAGTATATTGTATGGTGTTTATGGGTATGTCTATCATGTTTACTGTCACAATTAAAATCTCAGGCAACAGTGCAACGGAATGCAGTGAGAAAAACAAAACATTTGCCTTCAGTCAGTTAGTTAAACTAAGACTTAACACATGACTTAGGATCTTGTGCAATACAGAGTTAAGGTTGCATTGGCAGGTATGATGACTCCATGGCTACATATTCAGCTAAAACCCAGAAAGGCAGAATTCAATATTGCTAATAAAAACTATAAATAGTATTTTAAGTGTCTTGGCAGTGTCTCGGACTGCTGGGGTTACAACCAATTAAGCTCTGGCCTTATGGGAATAAAACAAGTCTGGCAGCCTCAAATCAATTTCTGCATCTCATGTTACCTTGGGCATACTATGGATTTAAACCTTAAGGCCAGTTTAAAATCGGTGAATAGAATGGCATTGATAAATGAAAAAAAAACAGGTAAATGTGTTTGCTCTTTTGTGAAAGAGACATTAGACCAAAGCAATAAGGCATATCAAACAAATAGGTCATTAGTATTGAGCACGTACTTGGATGAAAGAAATCGATGATTTTTAAAATGTTAAATGGATACATTGAATATCATTTACATCTATCATTGTTATTGCAATATTTGTGTGACAGCCCCTTTTAAATGCATGACTTCTTTACTATGTTATCATAGGCTTCTGGTTGAACAGTATGTCTAAAACATGTGGCATCTTTTGAAAGGATTTTCACCTGGGATGGAACAGTGTTAATGTTACATAGAGATACGTTGCTGTTGATAAATCTCTTTGCATTTTTCTGAAACAGCTATGTCACGCCACTACTGAATGCCAAATAGCTGCTTTTTGATCTTGCGAATCAGCATGTGTTTTCCACCCTTTGTTCGCATAGAGAACCATTCCAGAAGAGAACACTGCCTTACCCAGTTCATCTTCATGCCTTGCAAATCACTTCTGATTTTAACATCAGATGACATCTTTGTTTCCCTCTAAAGTCTAATTTTAGCTGATTTTACACCTACATCACTACACTGCTGCACTTGCTTGTTGCCAATAGCGACTGAATCAGATTTTTTTTTTTTCGGTTGTTCTTCACACTGCTCTTTCCCAATTGTTGGGTAAGTCATCGGCAGACTAGGTGGCCAATTACGGTTGAGATTCTTTTGAAGTCCCATCGACCTAACTAGACTTTTCCTCTCACAAAATGTCTCTCCGACTCGCTGCTTCTGAGTATTTGTACAGTATGTGTAACTGTGTGTATCTATGTGTATTATATATCTGTATGTGTGATGGGGGTGGGGTGGGGGTGCTGGTTTTCTCTTACTCTGCTTGTCTCGGACTCCGCTGAGTATTTGTACGTGTGGACATGTGTATACACATGAACTGTATGTCTGTATGTGTTAGGGGTGGTGGCCCTGATCATGCCTTGCATACCAGAGCAACTCATTATCCAAGGTGATGATATGGATGATGATAGAATTGTGAAAGGCTTGCTGATGGATGGTTGTCCCAGCCACCCACAAGATAAACTCAGCCGGAACTCAACCGGATCAGGCCCAGAGCTGTTCCATCTGGAGGATTGTGAGAGGGAGGAGTATTTATAGAACAACTTGTCTACTTTCGACATCTGTTTCTCTTTCTTTCTCCTTTTAACCTTTCCTGCCCACATTTGTTTTTCTTCTTATTCATCCCGCATCCAACCACCCTCCCTTCTTCTCCTCTCTCTCCCTCTCTCTTTCCCTCTCTCTTTCCCTCTGTTGGCGCAGGAATCCAATAATGAGATAATGTTGCTTCTTGAGAAATGGTTTGTTGACTTTGCCACAAGGCCTGACTTTAGGGCGGGGCCCCGCAAGGTTATTTGTGGACACTGGTGTTAAGTGATTGGCTGAGAGGACTCGGAATAATATCTGGCCCCCGTGGGCACACTTGTTTGGCCGACTTCACTGAGACTCATTCGGAGCCGAGCATTTTGGGGTGGGTACAACGTCCAACCCCAGAAGGCCTTTTAGCCTGGACCAGTTCGCCTCGTGATCCGCCATGTTCTATATTTCAGCAAATGATTTGCAAATGATTATTTCTATATAGAATAGTTATATTCTTGTAAAACATAGTATAGCTTATCTCAATTATCTAACCATGTCCAACTTGGATAAATACTAGTCCTTACCAGTAACAGACATGTAAAAAGTGTGCCCAGTATTAGTACTTGTATTTGAGCAACCCTTGTCTAAGTCTGAATATGGATGTTGGCAGAGTTGTGTGTGCTTTTGGTGCTAACTCATGTGCCCTCTCAGTTGTTTCCCATTGTGTCTAGAGAACTTCAGTAGTTCAGTAGCTAGTGTCGCTGCGTGCTCTGAATAGTTCCAGAACATTCTTCCATTGTCTCTACAATCTCCACATGGTTTTGTTTGTTCTAAGCTCATTCCATCTGTTGGAGGGTTCTGCCATTAAAGGAACACTCTGATGTTTTATTTAATCTGATTTATTAATCTGCTCAGTAATAGTGACTTTTCTGACTTTTCTAACTGTGCTGTGTCTTTCCAACTGCGTAGTGTCTGTTTTTGGTTTATAGTTTATGGAGCTGTTGTCTCGCCACAGTTGAACAGGTTGCGTAAACACCCAAGAACCGTGTAAAGTCTGCATACAAATATTGTTGCAAACACAGTGCAAACACTGTTTGCTCATCTTGCCTTCAGAATAATATCAACCTCAGCCCAAAGCCATTTTCCTTTGCTGTCAGTAACCACTCGTTCTTTTCCTGGAAACCCCTTTCCCAGCCTGTCTCCCTCTCCTTTCCCTCTTCCTCCTCCCCTCTTTTTCTCTCACTCTCTCTTCTTTCCTTCTTCTTCTTCCTCTGTCTTCTCCTCGCCTTCTCATTTTTCTCTCTCTTCTTTCCCTTTTCCTCTCCCTCTCCTTCTCTCTTCTCCTTTCCCTCCCTGTCTCTCCCTCTCTCTCCTTTCCTTCTCCCTCTTCACCTCCTCCTTTCCCTTTCCCCCTCCATCTCCCTCCTTTCTCTCTCCCTCTTTCTCTCACTCCTCCTTTCTCTCTCCCCCTCCATCTCCCTCTTTCTCTCCCTCCTCTCTCTCTCTCCTTCTTCCTCTCCCCCTCCATCTCCCTTTCTCTCTCCCTCCTCCTCTCTCTCTCCCTCTCCATCTCCCTCTCTCTCTCTCTTCCTCTCCCCCTCTCTCTCTCTCCCTCCTCCTTTCTCTCTCCCTCCTCCTCCTTTCTCTGCTACCCATGATGCTAAGTGGATCCACAGGTCGATTGATGCGCCATTACCTCCTCCACATGGCCAACGCCGGTTTGGCGTGTGTCCCAACAATTCCCTCTGCACCGGGGGCTTCTTTCCCCACCCTCCACCCACGCCACTATTGATGTTGCATTATAGCCTTTC